>PVKS010018018.1:0-40885 GCA_004027875.1 Aplodontia rufa
CTTCTGGAATGGTTCCCCCATCTTCCCCATCACCAGACTCCTATGAGTTCTTCGTATACCCTCCCCCCTCCCCATCCCCTCCCTACACCTCCAAGTTACCTAGGGAGCTTTCGCCCCTGTTACACTGAAAGTCATTCAATTTGAGGCTTTGTTAGGTCAGCCATCTGTCCTACTGCTTCAACATAAATTCTAGTATCAACAGATGAGAGAAACCATTTGGCCCTTAAGTCTCTGAGCTTGGGAGACTTCACTAAGCATAATTCTGTCCATCTCCATCGTATTTAAAACTGACTTTGATCTGTGTGTATTTAAAAGCCTTTGCCTAAAGTGCTTAAGGCCCACTGACCATAATGTTCTATAGGTTTATCCATATGCATTTGTATGAGAAGTACATAAGAGTTAGGTTTGTTTTCAGCGGCGAATAATAAAAATCAATCAGAAAAAATGTAAATAAGGTTTTCATTCATTTTATATTTGCAGTAATCTAAGAAGCAATAGTTGGGGACAGCATGGAAACACAAGCATAGCATCAGCATCCCAGCCTACTTCTACTTCTCTGCTGCACAATCTTTGATGCAGAGATGACTACTCCTCCTATACGCATCCTCCCTGTATTCTAGGTCAGCAGAAAGACATGGAAGAGAAACAAAGGAAAAGTGCCCACATCAAGGAAGAAAAAGCTTTCCCAGAAACCAAAAGTTTGCATGTCACTATCCAGAACTGTGTTTTTAGCTGCAATGAAGTTTGAAATAAAGAAAAAAAGCAATAATTTGATTTACTCTGGACACATTGATTTTTTTTAACTGTTACTAATATGGAAGTGGGAAAATGAACACTGCATAGATAACTAGCAGTGTCAGCTACTACATAACTATCATTATACTTAATGGTGTATTTTAAAAGCCATACAATTAAAATCAAATATCAAGTAGAGGTAATCACTATCATGACTCTCTCTCCTTTTATTGGAGGGTCCAGTCAATTCAATAACAAGAAAATTAAACAATAGTTATAGGGAAAGAATGTAATAGAAAACTATAGAAGATGAACATATTAGCAGTAGGACATCAGGCATTAAGTTTTGCAAAGATTTGTAAATATCTGTGAAATATCCAGGTAGAAGCATCACTTAAAGAGTTGAACATATAGGTATAAATTTCTTAAGAAATGAGTTTTCACTGAACAAATGAAAACTCTTTAGAGTTGAATATAATTGCCCATGGAATACAATTGCACAGGAATAAAGTAGAGATGAATGTTCAAAAGGTGGAGCATGGTTAATATTAATCATTGAATAATTATAATCATTATAATTAAAGGCAAAATCAAAAATAATATCCAGAGAAATAGAAATACAGAAAATTCTGGTGACTGTGTCAACAACAGAGTTTCCAGTGGCAAGAAGCTAGAAGTATTTGATTTGCTCTGAGAAGTCAAGAAAAAAAAATGTTAAGATATGGTGGACTTTGGTCTCCAGGAAATATGATTCAAATAGCAGGGCTTTTGATTTGAGCCTGATCAAAGTGACCTTAGGAATTTGTGAAATCACAATAATCAAGATAAGGAAATGATCCACAATTACATGAATAAAGAAAATGTGGTATATACAATTAAACACTCTTCTGTCTTATTAAGAGAGGAAATTCTATATATGGATAAACCTGGAATAGATTATGTTATGTGGAATAATCTGCTTAGGATTCCATTTAAATTGAGTATCTAGAATTGTCAAATACACAGAATCAAAGGTTTGAAGTTGGTTACCAGAGGCTGCCAGCGGTAGGTGGGAGAAATGGGGAGTTACTATAGAAAAGGCATAAATTTTCAGTCAAGCAAGATGAATCATCTCCAGAGATTGGTGTACAACACTGTGCCTACAGTCAACAATAAAGAACACTTAACATTTTTCTTCAGAATGTAGATATCATGTTGTGTTGTTACCAAAATAAAAGAAAGTAAAAGTTCATAGAAAATAAATAAATTGAAATACAATGAAAATCTATTTTAAATTTTAAGGTAGGGAGAGATATAGAGTAGTAGGGGGTAGAGATAGGAGTAGAATTGAGAGTAAATTTTAAAGGAGAGACACAAGTTTGTGAACTGATAATCGGAGTGATCCTATAAATGGTTTGGAGCGAATTCCACAAAAGAAATGTTGATCAAGATTGTACTGCTCCTTGCCAGGGCTGTGGCATATGCCTGTAATCCTAGCAGCCTGGGAGGTTGAGGCAGGAGGATCATAAGTTTAAAGCCTGTCTCAGCAACTTAGAAAGGCCCTAAGCAACTTAGCAAGACCCTGTCTCAAAATAAAAAATAGAAAGGGTTGAGGATGTGGCTTAGGGGTTAAGCACCCCTGGGTTCAATTCCTGCTACACACACACACACACACACACACACACACACACAAAGATTGCACTGCTATTAAATATGTAGGAAGGAATTGTCATGATAAGAAGATGGATAACTCTTCTTTTCCCTCTCCTTTTCTAAAGAGTTATGGAAAGAAAAGAATGGATGTAGATATAAATATGGAAAGACAAAGAAGCTCTCATATGAAGGCTTATGTTTTTCTCTATGAAGAAGAAGATGATCTGCTGAGAACTGGCAGGGCGGATAGAGTCAGAAAATTAATGAAAACAAAAGAGGTCTAAAATAACCATTGTAAAAACTGGAGAGAAATTGACCAGATAAACAGTAGAACTATTGGATAGTGCCATTATTGGATTCCTCTGAGGTTGGCAATCATAAATTTGCAGTAGAATCACACTCACTTGTTATTTTTCTAGGAATACAGGATATTTCCTGGAAATAGTTTCATTTTGTTTTGGGATTTTCTCAGGTAAGAGCAATAAAGGACAAAGGGGCAAAAACATTTGACATTTGTGTAAGCTTTAATTGCAATGATAGATCAAGAAGCCTAACCTGAACAGGAAGGAAAATGAATGCAGGATAAAGGTCAAAGGAGAAGACCTCAGCATTCATGGTGGAGTTTCTTTTCTTTTGTTTTCTTTTCCTTTTTTTTTATTTTATTAAAGAGAGAGGGACAGTGAGAAAGAGAGAGAAAGAGACAGAATCAGTTTCATTTGGTTTTCATGTGGCTTTTGTTAGTCTGACACTTCATTGTGTACGTGGGGCTGGGGTGTGAACCTGCGTCCTAGCCCCTGCCAGACAAGCACTGCAATCACCGAGCCACCACGCCAGCCCCATTGTGGAGTTTCTTGAATAAAAAGATGGAAAGGTGGGCAGTTGAGAGGAGACAGCAGTAACTTTAACTAGAGATTTTCAAATTAAAATAATTTCAAGATTCAGGCAGGGATCTTGAAAGAGTATTTAGGAAAGAATTTGAGACAAAGAAGAAATAGGCTGATCATACAGTAGATATTCCAGAGGGGAAAAGAATGACTTAGGATTGGAAACAAGGTAGTATAGAAGAACTGGAACAGTTTACAGTGTGGGGGGCAAGCAAGATGGATGTTTCCTTTGGTTACTGATCAAGGGCAGGATTGAGCATTAGGACAATGCCAAGAAGTGAGAGCCTTTACTGGGTACAGTCACCAACTGGTATGGGATATTTCACTATGCGGCACAGTGTTCCACAACACACCAAATACTGCTCCCTCTGGGAAGGCTTGGTCCAGCTCAGTTATTATATTTATCAGTTTCTTGTGCAGCCTGCACATAGAAAACCAGGGAGCACAATGATGAGCATGATCATATGATGTGAAGTGAGGTTCTAAGCCTCTCCAGCACTAACCTTTGCAACACTGCAAGTGCTGGCATAGACATCTTCTTCTCTAACACTCTTTCATGCCACCTCCTAGACATGCATCTGCTGGCCTTGGCCACCTTGATCTTAGCTTATCAGATCTTCCCCGTGCTGCCTTCCAGAAGCTGAGAAGCAGACACCAATGCTCTGCGCTCTACCTTCTCCTATATTCACATTCTCCAAATGGAGACAACTGATTAGATTCTCATTCTCTTTGGGTTTTGGTGAGTGTTTGGCTTATCAGTCAAAACAATTTATGTCAAAAGTACAAATGAAAAAAGCAGAATGGTGCATTGTGAATATCCTTGCAACCAATTCTGAGCTCTGATTATCAGGGATTCCATCTAAAAAGGTGATAATGATATGAGTTCCAAGCACTGTGTGAAAGACAATTGGGGAATATTTTCCAGGAAGGAGGGCCTTTTAAATTTCTTAGTTTAATTCTTTCATTTATCTAGCACCGGAGAACCTGTTATATTCCAGACATTACTCATGGTGGTAAGCATAAGGAAAGGACAAGCCAGTGCCCCTCACCTCACATAATTTATAGTTTGGAAAGAAGGAAGACACATAATCAAAAAGTGATAGCAATAGTTGCTAGAGTAGAAATCTGTGAGTATATCAGAGAGAAGGGAGAAATTCACTAATCCCAATTCCGTTATTTCCTCTGGGAACTTGTTCCCTTCTATTTCTTTTTTGTTTCTTCTTTACTGGATCTTTCCACTCATACTATATAACTCAAGTCTGTTTCACCAAAAATAATAATAACAATAATAAAATGGAACCTATTACAAGCTCTAGATATCCTTCCATTTCTCAATTTCCCTTTTAGCGTTTTAACCAAAAATTCTTAAATTTGGTTACATATTTAAAATGCCTGAGGGAGCTTTAAAAACTACTGATATCTTACCCCACCACCATAGAGATTCATATTTAATAGATCTGGGAAAGTGGGAATCAAGAATTTTTAAGTTTCCAAAATATATTCTAATACAGCTAAAGATGACAGCCACGATTTTAAAGAATAGTAAGACAGAGTAATATGTATAGAGCAGCACATGTTAAGCACTCCATAAATGATAACTATTATCATTGCATTTATCAATTTATTGTATTAATAAATGTGCTTTGTGCAAGATGTCATAATCCAGTTAGAAGAGAATGGGTGGACAAATTTGGCTGGCTGAGATTGAAATGACAGTAATTACTGGCTGCTATAAATCTATTTCATCTTCAACATGTTGACAACTAAAAGACAAGACTCTTGGCACTTAGTTTCTCCATCTATGAAATGGGAAAAGAATGCTTTGCCTGAAGTCTCTAAGTTGGTGAAAGAATTAATTTGTTCATCTTTGTAAAATGCTCTGCAGAGGGGAAAAATTTGTACAAGAGCTGAGGATTACAGTCTCCCTGAAGCATCTATAATTTGTAGAGACATTTATAGCCAGTCTGGTCAGTGAAGCTTGCAGTTGGGAGCCTCACCCTTGCTTCCAAGCCTTAGAGCACAGATTATTGCTAAACTCATTGGTTTCCATCAAGCCCCTAGTAAAATGACTGTAAACTAGTCCCTCTCCAAAACATCCTAGACCTTTGCATTTTGTGCTCTGGGTGAATGTTCGAGTTCACATATTTGCCAAATGCTACCTTTTATGCACCTCCTGGGAAAGTGAATGGTGGAAGTGAGGAAGGACCAGGGGAGCTCCCATCCCCAAACATATAATTAGATGATGATTCTTAACAATTAATTAGTCCATAACCTATTTTCCTGGAGGACTTCCTAGTGGATGCTTTCATACTCCATTTTGGTAACATCTAATGTTCCCTCACCTTCTCATTGTGCTCAAAGGTCTTCATAAGGATACTGAAATAAAAAGGATGGTTCCTGGCATCTGCACAGAGTGAAGCAAGGGAATGTTATGATTGAGAAAATAGAGCAGGGGTCTGTTTCCTTTCTTTTGGCAAAAAACCTGCTATAGAAACTAATGTAGATGAGGGGGCACTGAGCCATATATAAGTGAGTAATTATCTACTGTTACAGGCCTTATTATCTCTCCAAATGTTTGCTAAAATTCTGTTGGGCAACCATCTGGACCCAGAGATTTACCCATGGATAGAGAGTGGATTGTTGTTTTAACTTGAGATGAGAAAATTTCTTTCTCTAATTCTTTTCTGTCATCTTCTGTTAAATAATTTAACTGAATGTCTCTTAGATAGCTCTCTGTGAGTCCTTAGAGTAAGTGGATTCCATGTGATACACTCATATAATATATTCTTTTAAAGTTTTTTTTCCCTTTTCCTCCACCAGAGAATCCAAGGACAGTTTGCCATCTGTTGTAAGAATTTCATTAACGCACCAATTTTCTCTTCCTTTTTGCAAGAGTGGTCAGTCCAAGTAATTTGTAGCCGTCTCCCGTTATGGGTAGGATTTGCTGCCCAGAAGACTCACCCCATCCCCACAGGTCCCTGCTCTCTCATTATGGCTTTCTCTCAGGTGGCTTTGTTAGCTAGGAACAACAAAGCCTGTGTCCCAAAGCCTGGCAGAGTATCAATAATTTAACAACATGTCATAGACAACAGTGAACCATGCTGCTAGGGTTGAAATATTCCTAGGGCTCACCATCTATTATGCTCTGCTTTCTCAGTGCGCAGTGAATGGAGCACAGGTGGGCCCATCATTTCCCCAATTCAGAAACTTCTCCATAAGATAATGGCACAGAGGAAAGGTGATTTGCATTAAAAAGGATTCCTTGCTTTACCACAGGGTTCACTTTGGATATTCTTTAACTAGAGAGCTACTCGAAGTATCTAAAAGTTTATAAGCTTAATGCATTTGGGACTTACAGGAAAGCACTCTCAAAATAGAATCTCCTTAGGGAGACATGGTGGCCCCCCTTAGACTGGTCTGGTCAAAATTCTGTGCACAAAATATTTAAAGCATGGCACCCAAAAGCCAGAATTTTTGGTTCAGATTTTATCCAGGTACAAATTTTATCTCAGTCTTGTACGAACAAATGTGGCTCAGAGTCTGTTGTACCTGATCTGAGCTGATCCCAAGTCCTGACCTCCTTACATAGCCACATGACCAGATTCTATCTCCACAACCTCAGGAAAAGTATCTTAAACACAAAAGGAACCAGACAGTAATATAGAGTGCTCTGTTTCAGTGATCACTTTTGGGATACACAGGAAGATTTTAACAGTGCAAACCCGTTGCGCACAATCACAAAGATACCCAGACATTTCCTAGATTCCTTCTCAGAGCTTCACAGGTCCATTTCTGTCTGCTGTTCCCAACTCAGTGCCCAGAATACAATAGCTAGTCTCCATCTTCCTGGAGTCTGCCCCACAGCTTCCACCTAAAATATGCAGAGAATGCTGCTCTTCTCAATCCAGCTTCTACATGGCTACTGTCATCCATTTAGTGTTTCTCTTGGAAGGCACCCTCCAGCTACCAGAATCCCCTCTCCTAGCCACCTGCCTTCTTTCTTTTATATAATAGGTAGATTTTTTAAATTTCAATTAAAGTGCCCTCTCTTTACAGGCAGTAAATGGAAGTTTACTCCATTGGAGACTGGCACACTGTAAAATATCAAATATGCTACCCAGGTGGCTAAAACAAGGATTGCAAGTTGGAGGGCAGCCTCAACAACTTAGTGAGACAACTGTTGCAAAAAAATTTAAAAATAAAAAACGGAGTGGGGATGTAGCTCACTGGGAAAGCACCCCAGGTTCAAACCCCAATAACCCCTCCTTCCCCCACAAATAGAAATATCAAATAGTCTTGGCCTAAAGTTGAAACATGACGTTGGATCAATGGGTCCAGCTTTTGTTATGAGCGTTTTTCTCAAACTCTCCTTTCCTCTGATGCTGTCCTTGATGTGTCCTCTACCATGCCATCAGGAAGTTTCTTTGATGTTCTCTCTGTCGTTCCCCTTCCTCTAAGATTCCTGGATGCTATGACCACAGAAATCATCCTAATACTTGGCTTCCCTCCCATTGTTCCTGCTACTCAGAAAGCTACACTGCTCCTTATTTTTTATATATCACTTGTAAGAGGCATTGACCATGTAATTGATTGTCCAAATAAGGACATATTTGAAAGCAAAAAAAGGCACTTTCAATATTTATGTCAGGACCTCAACTGTAAATGGAGAATGCTTCAGGTAATCAGGGGTATATGATCTCCTTAGCTCAAAGGTCCCTACCTTCTTGAGATTTTATCCATGTAACTATATCCCAAACCACTTATCCGTCTAATATTACTCTAAAGGCCAGAACATTACTGCTGCTCCTAGAAATAACAGTAGCAATGGCAAATATAGCAACTGACATAGCAACTGCTGGCAACTACTCATGGGCTCTCATCTGTACAGTGAGTACTATGTCTCATTGATATTAGTGCTTCCTTCTTTATAACTTTCAGAGATCAGTAACTGTCATAGTCATTTTAGAAATGGGTAAACAGACACAAAGTAGCTTAAATGCTTGAACAGGTTTACTTAACTATTAAGTAGCAGGACAAAATTTAATCACAGTATTGGCTTACGTTTTATCATGGCTTTGCTTAAGACTATTACCTAATATTTTTAAAGTACTTTGTAAAGCACATGAAGAATATTCCAAATTATGATCAATAAAATGTTCTCCTATTTTGAATGTAGTCTCAGCTGTGATACTTAGTGTCACATGTGTCATTATTAATATCACCCTGCTTTTTCCCAGTGCCGCTTCCTTGCTTAAAATGTTACCTCTAAATGTTTTGCCCTCCTGTATTCTCCATGTCAATTCCTAGTCAATCCATCTGGCAAAACCCAGTTCAATTTCACACCCTCTGTGAAACCATAGCTGGATACTCAATTGACATTCATCCTTCCCACCTGTATCCCCCTACCCTAATTATCCTCATATAATGTACAAATTGACACTAGATTATACATTTTCCGTTTTAATTCTCTTTTTGTCTTCTCTCCCAACTTGTATGGAACCCATTAACCAAAGAAAGGGGGGTTCTAAACAGAATCTAACTTAAAATTTAACAAGATTAATATGGTTTGAATTTCTCTTGAGCTAACTCGATTAACAGGAGATTAATTAACATTCACAATTTCATATCCAAAATAATTGACTCAAAAGGATTCTAATTCAATATTTTCTGCTCAAAACAAGATATTCTTAGAATTATTCAGAGAATTTGAAACAAGATTTTATTTTAAATGAATAGAATTATAATAGAGCAATAATACAATGATATGAAAATGAAATATTATTGCTTTTTGTTTGTTTGTTTGCAGTACTGGCAATTGACCCTAGGGGTATTTTGCCACTGAGCTACATCCCCAGGTTTTTCCTATTTTTTATCTTGAGATAGAGTCTTACTTAGTTGCTCAGTCAGTCCTTGAACTTTTGATCCTCCTGCATCAGCCTTCTGAGTAGCTGGGAAAACAGGTATGTAACTGCATCCCTGGCTACTCTTGCCTTTCAAATTAATATTTTCAAGTGTTTGGAGTGGACTCATCCCATGGAGAAGGAAAGTAACCTTCAACACTTTCCCTTTACCTTGAATTGGGAAAACATTTTCCTGATGACTAAAACAGAAACTAAGGAGGGCATCAGATAACATTTTGTATCAAGTTCACTGAGAGCTGGGTTGCAGAGAACAAGGAGGAAGGTGGCCTCAAAAAGCTGCTTTGGTTGCATTGCACCAACCATGGAGGATTGAAATTCCCTATGAAGTTGAATAATGCTTATACTATTAGGCTTGCCCTGGCTTCATTCTTTTCACTAATAAATCTGTGTGAGTCTTCTTGACAGCACTGGATTCATCTGTCATCTTGTGATTAATGATTGATTCTATATTGGAAAACAACTCAACAAGTACAGTTCAGAGGGTCCCACTTTCTCTCACTCTGTCTAGGACCTAAGGAACATGTGAACCTTGGTGTTATGATTTAGATCTGTAGTGTTCCCCTGAAGGCTCATGTGTTGAAGACTTGGTCCCCAAGCAGCAATGTTCACAGTTGGGGCTTTTAGGAAGTGATTGGATCATAAGGCTGTGACCTCAACACTGGATTAGTAATTAGATGGCATTACTGGGAGGTGGTAGAAACTGTTAAAAGTTGAACCTCGTTGAATGAATGGGCTCTTTGGGGTGTGCCTTTGGGGACTATGTCTGGTTCCTGGTCCCTTCCTGTTTCCCTCTCTGATTCCCAGTCACCAGTCACCATAAGGTGAGCAGCTCTGTTCTACCATGCCCTCCTTGCCACAACGTTCTGCCTCACCACAGGCTGATAGCAATGGAGCCAGAAGTCTGAGACTTTGGAAACCCTGAGTCAAAATAAACTTTTCCTCCTGTAATTTTTTTTTTCAGGTATTTTGTCACAACAATGAAAAGCTGGCTAGTATACTTGGCTATACATAGGTGATGGCATTGAGCCTTGAGAACCAGACATAAAACACACTATTTCACAAATGTTCTCAGAGATACTTGAGAGGAAAAGACAAAGCAAAGGGGACAGGAAACATGCAAGAATACCATAGTTTCAGGAAATTACAACCATTAATTATCAAAGATTATATTAATTGGAATCTTTTGGCATAATTGAAAAATCCTTCTGAGTTACAGCAGAACTTACTCAGGGAAAAACCAAAAGCTAGTTGAGGTAGATTTTTAAAATTCTATTCTTTTTATTTTTCCCTTTTATCTCACTCTCTTTGGGAAAATTCTAATGCCTAAGTCCTTATACTTCTCATGATTCTGTAACTCTACGTCGCTTCTCATAATAAAATGATAATAACAAATACTCATAGTTTATTAGATATCAGGAAGGACAGTAAAAAAATGCCATTGATTAATGTTTTGTTTCTCACAACTACACCTTGAGACTAGTTACTATTTTTATCATGACTTCACAGTGTGAAGGAAACCATGCTTAAAGTTGTTGACAAATTTGCCCAGATACACTGTGCTAGATAAGTGGCAGAGCTGGGATATGAAGCCAGACAGGTCCACCTGAGTCCTGTCCTTCTGCGGCTACATATGGCATATGCTCAATTCACTCATGCAGCTCTTTTTCCACCAAGACAAAAATTTAGAAAGTAATTTTCTCTGAGAATAAGGCAGAACTGATGCCCTTTCCAAAGGTTGGTTGTATTAAAAAGAACATCTCAGGATGGAAACAAACTGGAATATTATCAACTTGGAGGTTAGACATTGTTTTTTCCTATGTGTGAGAACAGTCTTAATCTGTTTGTGAGTTACTCTAGAAGAATTTTCATCTCTATTGATCATGTAACTTGACTTGTAGGTACTCTTCCTAGCTGCTCAAAAACTCAGGAGTTTGAATTCATTTTTCTATCCCCACATTCAAATCTTAATTAAATTAGTACTTCTGTTTGTATGCCTTTATTCCACATACCCACAACAACCTTTTAATTTTTGAGAAAGCATGCACTTGTCCAAGACTCATGTTGCTCTTCATTTAAGCACTGATAAATTCAAGTCCAGTAGCACATTCATTTTTTGAATTTACTGATATATGTAATCCATAGACTATAGCAGAGCTTTATATTTGGTTAATTCTAATATGTTGCTCTGTGATTAATGTGTTATGCTTTATTTTCTGCCAAAACTATAAGTTTCCTATTGAATGGGATTGAATCAGATTGTAATCGATATTTACGTTTACTTGCAGCACAAGTTAAATATGAAAAAGATTCTTGCCTATGAGTTTCTGGCACATTCAATGTATTTAACACATATACGCACATGCACACACAAACACACATGCACATACATATTACATATCTCTCCTTTTACCTTAAAAACCACTTCTGGTAAAAAAAAATGATAGTTAAATTAAAATATATACATTTAGTACAATTAAGAACTTTCTTAGTTAAAACCAGAAACTGAATAGATGGTAAAGGGACTGTCTCAGTCATGTCCCTCTTTTCTTGAAGTAAGTTGTCCTTTCTCTTAAGCAGAGAAGCTTCTGGGGATCTAATTCCATCAATAAGCCAGTCTAATTTTACAAACTAAAGAAGTTTTAGGAACATAAACAAAGATAATCAATTGTTTTCACTTGGGCCACCAACACCTTGAGATCCAGGGAGTTTTTGTCATTGCAATTTATCAGAGGAAGGCTGATCAGAAGGTACGAAGCAGGACAGTACAAAGGCTTTTTTCCTGAAGACCAAACTAGCTCTTTCAGGTTGAATGTGGTTTCTGAAACCACTCAAATTAATTTCTTTAAGTAAACAGAAAAATTGCATAAAATAAATGACATTATGTGGGGATAGTATTTGAATTAGCATAATTGTATCAGCCGTTTTTTCTTTCATTAATGAACATCGTTTTACCTCAAACATATGTTCTTGCTCATATGGAAATGTGCCCATGACAGTTCTGGGGTAAAACAATCATCAGTACCCTTTGGCAAGTACAGATTCCACATCTGGTAACTTTACCTGCCCTCATTTTAAAGTTTGTGAACACATGTCTAATGCTCTAGAGTTTGGCCTCTATCATACCAGCAGTTAAAGTGGGGGAGGGGGGACTAGTTGGAGTCATATTGCACAAAGACCTAGTTTGAAAATAGGTGTAGATCAAAGAGGGTGAGACACATTTTGTGCCTAACATGAAAATTCTTCCTCATATATAAACTATTCAGTATTATATAAAAATTTAAAAAATTTTAAAACTGTATACAATTTGATACCTTTCTAGGTAATCCTTTAAATATTTTCAATCACTGTGGATTTATATACACTTTATTTTAAATTTGGAAGAGTGCTATGTATATATTCCTAAGTACTCAATACTTATTTTAATGAATGATTTTTTTTTTTCTGTGATGACTTCAAAAACAAAATAGCACTATTAGTCTTCCCTATCCATGAGTTGTGAGTTCTTGGATTCAACCAACTGGATATCGGAAATACTTGGAAAAAAATTACATCTGTAGTAAACATGGACAAACATTTTTATTTTCATAATTCCCTAAGTAAGATAGTATGAGATAGTATTACTATTTCCGTATATTTCCATTGTTCAAGTTATTATAAGTAATCTAGGGATGATTTAAAGTATACAGCTAAATGTTTATAGGTTTTATGTAAAGACCTCAACATTTTATGAAAGGGACTTGAGCACCTGTGGATTTGGCACACATAAGGGGCCCTGGAATCAATTCCCCACATATTCCATGAGATGATTATATTGCTAGAAATTAGTATGTACTCACTTACAGAAGTTAAGTAGCAAACCAGGAGCTTCAATTTCTCGAAAATGGTATCACACTAGCAAATCCCTAGGGAGAAAAAAGCAGTTATTTGGAATATATTTTGCAGAGTTTATAATTCTTACTGACATTTTTGTTTGTTTTCCTCAGAGACTGGGAATAAAAATGCTAGTATTATAATTCAAGTGTCAAGATTACATTTCACTGTCCCCATTAAGATATTTTTCTTCTTCCTCAAATGAATATTTGTGTTCTCATTCCATGTTTATTTTTGTATTTCTCCAAATTATAACCATTCAAAAATTGCATGTAATTAAATCAACTCATGATTTTCCTACCTCAACAAAGCCTCCACTTTGGAATCACACAAATTACATTTCCTCACCTGTTTGTCTGTTTCACGAATCCCTAGCACATTTATGCCTCTGCCTTCAAGCCAAAAAGTCACTGACATGGTACCTTGGTCCACAGTACTTCAATTTTTCATTTTTTTAATATTTTCTTTCCTGCTTCCCCAGCCTAGACTCCAGCACCTATCACCTAACCATTTCCTTGCTTGTACTTTCATTTTCCCTGCCTCTACATTGCACTAAAAGTTAAGGACTATGGATTGGGGAAAAACATGAAAATACTTTGGTTTCACTTTAAGTTTATGATCATCCATGTCTTGTGAACTTTTAGCATGTCCCTGCAGGGTTGTTTTTTTGTTGTTGTTTTTGTTGTTAATGTCTCTCCACTTTCCAAGTTTCCTCTAGAATACTTTCACAACTTCTCCTTTCTCCTCAAACTTTTAACTTATTTTCAGTCTCCTTATTCTGCTATTGACGTCATTTTCACTTCAGTGAGAAAAGAGATGAGTATAGCAATCCCCATGTACCACCAACAAAGAACCCAGTATACCTGTATTTTAATTTGACAATGATTTTCTTCTGTTATGTTGAATGAAATTTTGTTCCCCGTGCTGAAACTAAAACTCCTCTTCCAAAGTGGATCCCATCATTTTTAAAATATCCAAAAAGCTTTGTTCCTGCAATATTGCTTGTCTCTTACCACACTATTATTCACTCTGTACTAATTGTTCTCATCAGTACATATTTTTATTATATATATATATATATATATATATATATATATATATTTCCTAATGTATGTATTTATATGAAGTACCTCTCATTCTAACAATTCCCTTAGTTCCACAACTTCCTTCATATAGGTCTCTGTTCTCCACTATAGAAAACTCCTAGAAAGAGTTCTTTATACCCATTCTTTTCATTTTCCTACTCTAATTTTGTTTTGAAACCACTTTAATCAAGCTCTCGTCCCATTGCTTCAATGACATTGTTCTGGTGAAGCAGCAAAGCCTTTCATATTGCTGAATCCATTAGTCAACTCATTCCAACTCTCTCTATTCAACAGCAGCATTTGGTACCATTACTCACTCCTTTGTCCTTGAAACCTTATGCACTTGGCTTTCAGTGCTACTTGTCTTCCTGGTTTACTTCTCGTCCCACCACCTGCTTTCCCAGTCCCCTTGGTGGTCTGCGCTCATCTTCTCAATCCAGGATTAGACTTATTTTTCTTCTTCCTGTCTTTCCCTTCCCTTCCTCTCCCTTTCCACCCTTCCCTACCTTTATCTTACCTTCTCTTCTCCATGATCACTCTCTAGCTTACATTGTTCATCCAATTTATGACTAAAACATCATTTGTCCAGTAAAACATTCACTCTACTTCCCAACCCAGGCCTTTCCCTTTAACCCTATAGTTAAATGATTAACAGACACCCAACTAAACCGAGTTGAATACAGAACTCTTGATGTCTATTTTTACAGCTTCAAACTCATATCTAAACCTGTTTCTTCCTCATCTTCATATATGGTCCTACATTTCACTCAGTTTCAGACCTAAGGGCCATTCTTGATTTGCCTTCTTACCTTACAACACTGTCTCAAAAGATATTATATGATTATTTGTTTCTTTCCTCTTTTCTAGTCTATCAAACTCACTAGGTCAGGATTTTTTTTTCTAGTTCAATCACTACTGTATTCCAGATTTGAGATATATCATCTGCTACTATATTTTGATTTTCTTTACGATGGAGTGAATAGTAATTTCCTCTCCTTTTTGAATGGTTTTGTTTTGTAAGTTGTAGTTCTACATCATGCTGTTATATAATTGTCCAAGGGGTATTCACTTTCACTGAATAACATTCCCTGTATGAAATCTTCACTGGAAGCTCCAGGCAGTTTGTAATTTTAATACAGGATCATGTTCACGTCATCCACCATGTTCATTTTTGCTTTTCTCTTTTGAATTTCCTGGTCCTTCCATTAAACTGTCAACTTCTCAGGGCTATTGAATATCCACAACATCTCTGATTCTCTCACACTTATAATAGGGAGATAGGTAAGGATTGAGGAAAGGACAGAAAAGCAAAAATTTTTCAGGTATACTGTACTTGATTCTTTCTATGAAACCACCATTTCTCCCAAAAAGCATTCATTAAACAAATCAACTAAAGAATTAGTGAAAATTTTCAGGCTAAAATAGGTGGATTTTTTTTTCTTCTTCTCTCTTCACCATTAGATATGAGAAATATTCCCTTGGGGAAAAGGTGACTTATAAAGCAAAAACTACACATTGCTTGCTTTGTGAAAATTTATAGCAAAAATATATGACATGAGTCTATAGGAGTTCCTTCATCTGTTGATCAATTTCCCTTTCTTGAGAGCACAAGGCATATTGCTAATTTTCAAAGTGAATCAGTTTGATGACTATATCTAGATGAAATCAAAGAGGCTTCTTTTTGTAAATTCTTATGTTCTTTATCTTTTATACCTTAGAGATTTTCCAGGAACTTCCTGTGTTTGAGATATCTAAAAAGCAGTCCCCAATGGCATGAGTCTTTTCCTTCAAAATGCATTTTCTTCCCTAATTTATTGGAATTAGAAGTGTGTGTTTCTTCTTCACAAGGTTAAAATTCATATTAGTGAAAAAATTATATGAACATGCCACCAGATATCTGCATTTAAACAACTATTTGCAATTTAAAAAAAATCAGACATAACGATGTTTACAATTTATAAAAGATAAAATGTTTTTAAAATACGTATGAAGGGCATATAGATTGACATGCCATATTACTATTTTTATATACAAATATTTTCAGAGTTTTAGCATGTGTTTTACTGAAACATCTGTCAACTCTGTTCTCTATATTTCTGTTAGTCATCCTCAGTTCATCCAATTATCTTACATGTCTGTGTCGGTTTCCCAACTTAGCTCTACTTTGACTACAATAATTGCACAAAGGTTATCAAAGTCATTGCATTAATCCTAACAAATTTGAATTTTTTCTATAAATCATAATTATTTGTTTATAAAGTAGGAAATGAATTCTATTCAGGTATTAAAATATTTCACAGTCTTCTCTTAAAAGTTTTGAGTCAAATTAGGAAAAAATGTGCAGAAATCAAGTAGATGAACCAATGTCTACTTTATATTTGATAAAATTAGGTCAGAGTTTGGGGCTCAGATGGATGAACATAATCAGACTTCATGGTACTTTTCCTTCTGGTCTAGAGCTTAAGACAGCGCACTCCCAGAAGGATTGTTTTCTGCAATCATGATACACCTACAGAGAACTGCTGTTCCTCATTGATGTGTTTACTCCTTCATTTACCCAACAAATATTGAACACCTATTATATGGCAGGTTTCAGATGCTGTAGTGAATCAAGCAAACTTATTCCACTCTTAAGTTTCTCCATGCACAATAAAAGAAGCTAACAACTCTATTCCCATCTTCAGCCAGATTTATCTGAAAATGAGGGAGGAGGAAAGGCTGAGACACCAGTTTTTCCTCCCAGGTTTATCAATCTTTGAAACGTTTCTTGTCCTTCTTCAAGGAGGTATGAGTGAGAGAATGTGGAAAAGGAAACCAACATTATTTTCCTGTGACAGTCTGTCCTGGAGCATATGTTGCTCTCATAACGTGGAAGAGAGAAAATAATCATGTGTGTGATTTAGAAAAATCATCCTACTGTAGAATGAAGGATGTATTAGCATCAATGGTTTTGTAAAAATCTTTTAAAAAATCTTTGGCAAGTTGCCTTAATTAAGGATGCATAATAACTATACCATGAAGCAACTTATACCTATAACCTAGTGTCATGATAAAGGTTAATTAAAATAATATTCATACCCGATTTCCTTTGCATGATCACCTCTCTGATGGACCACAATTTTTCTAGGATTGTTGGAGAATGTGAATATATTGCCACATTAACAGGCCAGATCTTTACATTGAAGTCTCTAGAGAATGTGATAGGAATGACAAATAAAATTTACAGTGAGATTATTAGCAATGCTGAATTTTTTCCTGTTTTATAATTTTTTTTATTGAAATCTAGAATGACTATAGGGACCTTGTAATTTTACTGAGTCACAATAAATGCTGTTGCTCTTTCTATGGTATGATTTTCTTGCATATCTCAAATTATGAGAATATTTGTGCTATCTTTCAAAATCACTTACAACTTTCTTTCATATCTACAAAAATCACAACAAAATATTTTTATTGTATGAAACACCATTCATTTTATTTACCATGCACTGTAGAAAAAAATAATAATTGGCTTACTTTTGGAAGTAAAATTTAAATTTTGCAGAAAATTTGAAGAAAAAATAGAGTTTCCATATACTCTCCATTACTTTCTCTACTTCTATTAACATCAAGCAGTGATGTGGTACAATTTCTTACAACTGATAAATCAATATCAATACATTATTATTAATTTTAGTGCATGGGTAAGATAAGAGTTTACTTTTACTTTGCACAGTCTATGGGTTTTAACAAATGTATAATGACATGTGTTTTATTCAGCTTTTTCACCAAAAGTCCTGACAAGAACAACGTGAGAAGTGGAAAAATTTATTTGGGGCTCACAATTTCAGAGGTTCATACATGACCATACTTGCTGTTCTGGGCCCAAAGTGAGGTATGGAGAAGGAATGCAGTTCAGGGCATGGAACCAGGGTGCAGAGACTAAGCTCAGTTCACAAAATATACATCTCAAAGTCATGCCTGCAATAACCCACTTCCTTGAGCCACACCCTACCTGCCTTCAGCTACAACCTGGTTAATCCCTATGAGAGGATTAATGTTCTGATTAGGTTTGGACTCTCATAACCCATCATTTCACTTCTAAAGTTTCTTGAATTGTTTTATACATGAGGTTTTAGGGGGTTCCTCACAGCTAAAGCATAACAGCATGCATCCACCAACATCATATCCTATAAAGTAGTTTCATTGCCCTTAATATTCCCTTCTATGCACTTGTTTATCTCTACCTCCCTTTCTCCAAAACCCTGGCAATTCTGGAAACCACCATTTTATTGTGATGGTGATGGTTGCTGTTTCTGTTTCTGTAGTTTGAATTTATTCTGAGTATCACAGAGTTGGAATCAAATGATGTGGTCTTTTTTTCTTTCTTTTTTTTTTTGCATATCTGTTTCTGTCATTTAGCTACATGTATTTAAGTTCCATGTATTTTGGTCATTTATTATCTCATTTTAACATTAAATAATATTTTATGGAAGAAATTGACATAATCTGTTTTTTTAATCGACTTGTCTATACAAATATATCTTAGATGATTCTAAGTTTTGTACATTATGAATAAAGTTTGTATAAGTATCTATAAGTCAGTTTTTGTCTGGACTTGTTTTTAACTCATTTTGGTAAATGCATGCATGTTTTAAAGTTCAAAAATTAAGAATTCAATGTTAGAAATACTTTCTCAGCATCGTTTCAATTGATTGAACATGATTTTTATAGGTGCAGTGCTTCAGACATGGCATTAATCACTTTTTCTCATTATATACTATATATTCATAGATATAGTAGTTTTTACCTGTTTATCATCTCCTACATCAACCCATATCTTCATGTATACCCAAGGCCCTGTCTTGTCTTTTGCCTATCCATTTGTCTTTCATACCATGTTGACTGTATTCTTTTTTTTTTTAACCAGTTTCTGATTCAGATTTTTTCCTTTGCCTCTTTCTCCTTCTCCTCCTCCTTCTTTTTAATTTTTACTTTTTCCAGAAAAGTATTAGTGAAATAGATGAAAAAATAAAACAGATAAGCTTACTGGGAAGGAGTTTGTGGATCTTTAAGTCAGCATTCCTTTTACCTAACCCTAGTTAAGTAATGCTTAGCGTGTGATTTGGGGGTAGGTGAATATTCAACATCTCCTGAAGGAGCTGAGAAAAAGCAAGCTGGTTGGATGCTTTCCTATCATATATGTGAGCTTAGGTTTAAAGGAATAGAGGGAGGGAGCTAAGTTTTGAAGCACTAAATATTGCAGCAGTGAAAGCATTTTTGAGGACTAGGAAATGATAAGTCCATTAAAAATTCCTGCTAGCATATGGAGTTTAGCCTAAGCTTATCCCCCAAATAGGCTTTCTTTCCATGGAACTCTTTCTGTCCTGGGTAACCAGAAAATGCTTTGGGCAGAATGCAGGTTCAGTTGAAAATTGCATTACATGGTACATCTGTGGAGTGTGGTGTATTCTTTATCCTTCTTCCCATTTATTCTTTTATTGTGTTTTGCAATAGAGTTTTAAGAAAGGGAATGCATACACAACTCTCATTTTGCAGGTAATGAAATTGAGGCACAGAATTGTTCAATACTTGTCTAAGGCCACATGGGTAGTTATGGATAAACAAGAAAACTGAGCCTTGTTCTCTGAACTCAGTCCTCTATGCTCTCTTTCACACATGCTGCCTTCCCAACTGTGGTCATTAGTCTGTGGCTAGGATTGTGATGGTGCTATGTCAGTGGGGCCAGAGCAACAAATTTAATGACTCAGCTGGGAAAACTTAAAAGCCTGCCCTCAGCTGGGTCATAAGTGGAGGTTAATACAATGGTGTCATTACAGCCTTTTGCCCGCCTCCCAAAACCACAGCACAGTTCAAGAGAATCAAAAAGGTTCCATTGGGGGTTGACTCAGGTCTGAATGAACAGCCAAGGTCAGAATGGAAATGTGAAATGGACAGGGAACTATTGAGCCTGCTGCAAAGTTCAAAACTGCTCAGTGAATCCCACATGACCCAAAGTCTACTTTTGCCTGCCAATTAAAAGAAGGAGATCTTCCTTGGTTAGAGTTTAAGTTAAGGCAGCTTACTGCTCTTTGGACTAAAGACAGCGATTGAAAACAACTTAGTTCTAAATCAATCCTTTTCAAAATAATATGCTTAAAACAAGGGCATCTTACCTGCTCAAACTATTTTAAAAAACTACTCCCACTGCTACTAAATATAGTGCTCCAAGGTCCCAACACGCACTTTGCACCCCCGACTGTGTACTATACCTTTAATTTCATAATATATGCAGTTTTAAATTCAACATTTATTTTTAACACCTATATTTTAATGAAACATGAAATATAAAATGAAACTCCAGTCTGCCTTGTATGAGCATGAAGAAAAATCCTAATTACCTGTTTCAAAAGTGTGAAGCGCCTTCTAATTTTCCACCAGCCAGTTTCCTTAGACAGCACTCAGTATTATAACTATTTATGCCAATTGTGCTATTTCATGCATAAAATTACCGCATTATTGTTGGAATAGATGCCAGAGAGATATCTAAGCAGGGTGCAATCACTTCACTTTCTATCAAATTGGGCTCCTGAAAGGTATCATAAATTTTATTAGAAGGCAAGGGGCTAATGGCAGCCAATCAGTGTTAATGCTGATAAAATTGCTGTATTTTACATTATAAAAACCAGATGATATTTTTGTCAGAGGGCCACCTTTTGTTTTATTAAGAATGCATCATGAAAACTATATTGTAATCACATAAGATACTTAGGAGAGCTACCTGCCTTACCCAGGATGTGGGGGTGACATTCCTCTAGGGGTGCCCTGGCAGCGGATTGTGAGGCAGACTTTGCTCTTCGCCACCTGATTAATGGTGGCATAAAATGAAGCAATGCAAAATGCATCCCCTACGCTATGGGTACCGTAATTCAATTGCATGCAGCTTTATTCTCTCAGGGTCCACTCTTTGGGAAACAAATATTAATGTTCCACTGTTCTCAGGCCCTTTATTGTGCTATAAAAAAATTGTTTTCGATTAACCTGCCAATTGAATCTGGAGAGCTGGGTGGTTTTTAAGACTCCCTTGCTTCTTCCTGAGGCACCATAGCAAAGAGTGGCAGACTATGATGATACTAGAAAAGGAAAAAGAAAGTCTGGTGCAGAATCCTGGCCCTTTGGACTGGTATTGAGTTGTGTCTTACTGGAAGTAGCAGTAATTTCTACAAGTTGAAGACTGAAGTATGTGACTTTGAACAAATCAATTAGTCACCTTCAGATCTCCTTGTCCTTATTTCTAAAATGGTGGTGTGAGACGGAACACTCTCAGGCACCTTCCATCCCTAACGTAAAATTTTTGCACTACAATACACACACACACACACACACACACACACATCCTTGGAGAAATACCTTCTTTTCTTTCCTTTGACCCCATTAGCCAATCCAAACCTGGACTGATGTCTAAGAAAAATACTCTTGTTATTACAAATTAAGAACATGGATGGACTGAGAGTTCTGACCTTTCATTACTACTCCATTCCAGGGAGCAAACCCCATGACAGTGTAATTTTCTGTGATTAGCAACTAACAATAATAAAAATGAATTTAAATGGTCATTCAAATACTAATTCCAACAGGCAGAAAAGTAATTAAAATGAGTTTGCCCTTTTTAGTTTTTAACAATGATGTCAATAACAAGGCATAACTTGACACTCCGTTGCAATGGGACTTGTGTGGTCTTATAGCCAACCAGATAGAGATTCCTCAAGGGTAAGTACCTATTTTCTACTCTTTTGCATATCCTATTGCTCTGCTTTAAGCAGTCACTCATGAAATTCCACGAATAACAGGAATTGGTGGATAGAACACAAGAAATCAACCACCACATGATAGAATGCCCCAAGAAATATGTTTGACTAAAGAAAGGTGTTCTTCTTCTTTTCCTTCTTCTTCCTCTTCTTTTTAATATGATGCTGGAGATCCAGTTCAGGGCCTTGCACCAGCTGGGAATGTTCTGTGTAGTTGAGCTGCAGCCCCACCCAGAAGTGACTTCTTTGAAAATGGGATATATATATTAGATACTATCCAGACATGTGTATCTCCTATTTCTGTTCCCATTCGACTATCACCATAAATCCATTTAAAAATTTACATACTTATTTACTTCCATTTAGGTTAATTGTGTTATTTCTTCACAAAATGACTGCTGGCTTTCTTGTTCCATGATGTTGTATCCCATTGGTTGGAGGTAGTAATTATAACCTTGTTACTAGTATTCCAAAAGCTTAGGGGTGCATATTAACAAAATAAACATGCTTATGTGACAAAATAATATATAAATACTTACATAAATCAAGTTATGTGTGCTGTATACAGTAACAAATTACCAAGGTCCTGTGATTAAGGGCTATAATTTTGCACTAACCAGACAGACTTCCCTCTATGGTGGTGTATGCTATACAAGGTTGCAGCCAGCAGGGTAAGTGGGGACTCAACAAGCTGTGCACTTCCTATAAGGGACAGTCACCAGCAGGAAGGTATTATCCACTCTTCCAGCAGTGCACCCACAGAGACAAGGCATGTTTTCCATTCATATAAAAGGGCCATAAATACACAAAAGAAATAATGTTTAAAACTCACTAAGAGCTCTCTAAGTGCTGAATTGTAACTGATTTTTAGTTCAACCAGTTTATATGTGACAATAGCAGCTACAATCTGAGAAATTTTATACCTCCTGAAAACAGATATTCTATATCCTGTATCCCACTGCCACTACCAGAAGCAATGCTGTGTCTCCATCCTCTAATATACAATTTAAACTTGAATTTATCATAAGTAGGCATGCAAATTGGAACAGTCCCACAAAGAAATGCTGACAAATTAATGAAAAAGAGGGAACCAGGCATATACCCACCAACTTGCAGTGCAAAAGAGAATCTCACTCTTCTGACTATGTACACATGGTGGCCCCATTCTCAGAAAAGGTTGTAATGATTTAGGGATTATTCTATTAGGGTTCCTTTACTTTTCCACAGTTACTGTCATCTTTACACCAAGCCTCCATGTAGTTTAAAAATAGTATATGAATAATTTTTGAAATACATTTACTACAAGTGAAATATTATACCATTCAAACAGAATACAACTGTAATTCAAGGTATTGAATCCTTAACTATGCATTTGACAGAATTGTCCCTTCTCTAAGGCCCTACTGTCAATCAATTAATATTTCATGTGATTTATTTTTGCAAAGGAACTGGATACTGTTTTGGGGCAGGTGAAAGAGCTTAGGGTATATTATCCAAAGCAGGATAATATTATTAGCACAATTTTTATGCATTTCATTTTAAATAGCCTGGTAATGAAAGTAAAACATTTTAATTATCAACTGCACCTTTCAAGTGACCTGTGCATATGACCTTTGCTTCATGTCAGAATATCATCCTGCTCCTAAGCCCTCCTGTCATCCTTATTCTATTCTTGAACTTCAGACTGTACCTAAATAGATTATCCTTTCTCCCACACCTAGATACCTTCTACTACAACACCCTTACTCAAAATTTCATATTTGCTTTTAAGTAACATCAAAATGTACCTGGAGTCACAACAAATGCTCCCAAGTGCATTGTAATTGACATAATTGGGCCCTTACGTTGTTTAAAATATAATTGGGATATTGAAATTAAGCCCATTGGAACTCTAAATAACAATAAAAGTTTAACAAGAATTGCAGCTGCAAAATTGTCAGAAGCTGACACTTATCTAATAGCAAATAAGTGGATCTGGTAATATCTGATCTAAGAGGTCAAAGAAGGGAAGTCTTATTGTGGATTATGACCATCAATATGAGAAGAATCTTCTACTAAGGTGAAGTAAGAGGTACTCAGGATCCCAATTGGAAGTGAATACCTTCAGTATCCTTTCTCATTCCTTCAGAATTCAAAACTGGGTCATTTGATGATATGAAAAAGTCTTTAGATCACCTCATTGTTCCTGGACTTCCTTATGTCCCCTTTATACAGAATTCTCTTGTGGGTCAGGTGACTCCTGGTCTAAGCTGTGAACAGGGCATATGGCAATCTGAACAAATGTGAGGGTAAAGAAGCATAAAGTGGCCTTGTTCCTGTTTAAGAGTGTTGTTTTGAAACTATCTCAATCTTTAGATTTGAAGTGATTGGTAAGTATTCTAGTTTCCTTTAAGGAGAAAGTTAATGGAAGACAACAATAAAATGGGTGACAGGTAGCAGAGATGACAGAAATCTGGGAGTTTTAGCTATTTCTAAAAGAAAGGAAATTTTTAAAAAAAGTTTTTGCAAAGGAATTATGATAAAAATGTGTTAACAGAAGCAGAACCGGGAATGTGGACAGATTATGTGTATGTGGACAATGACGTGGCATATTTATGTAGGATGCAGCTAGTATTTCTATAAAATTATTTTGTGATCTCATGAAATCTCATAGTAAAAAAAAAGCATAATATATAAAAGTTCAAAAGGCTCAGCGTTTCATGATTCCATCCTCATGCGGATTACAAGAAACCTCCTACCCATAGCCAGGATATCTTAAAATTGTGATTGGTTTATAACCTTGCAATCTATTTGTATCCATTTATTATATCATATAAAATCAGAAATACCAAGTTGTGTCTGATGCTGGATCTAAGCAGTTGAAAATAGAGCAGTTTAGGCCATAGGAGCCTTTTTGGAGAAAGGATATAATGCAAGAGATCAGCAAAGCAATAAAAGGGTTTGACTGTCCCATCCTTAGTATATGAAATTCAGTTAAAAATATAACACCAGGATTTTTTAATAAAGGGATGGAAGTTTGCAGCTCCTGTGCTTGATGATTCTAGCATCGGAAAAGTATTTACATTTCAGACCTTGGGTAAGAAAGGAAGGCATGTGGGGGGAAAAAAGGACTAATAAATTTCTCACATTTGACAAGTGACAGATCTTTGGCTGGTTAACTGCCTATGCAAAGATTTTCAATAGATTCTTCTGCCATTCCCAATTCTTCTTATTCATAAGAATTTTATCATATTTAAATGACACAAAGGATGGCAATCCTATATTTGCTTTACAGAACATTTTCAGATATGCAGTCAGAGTCTATGATGTGATCCCGTTCCCACTACTCTGCAAAGGCAAAGTTGTATAATCAATTCCAAATCAGAGGCAGGGGCACACAGAAAGATTTTCATTGTTTTAGAATAGAGTGACACTGATAAAAAAAATCATGCATTTACTTAGAGCTGTTTTCAGCTAAAATATAGCAGTCCATGGATTGTCATAGCTACCTGGACACTTTCTATCTCTGTGTCTAGAATTCTGCCTCATCTCCATGTCCTCCTTCTCTCCTGTCTACTTTTATCTCTTTTCTCTGTCTTCATGTTCATCTCTCTTTCCCACCATCCTCCTCTTCACATCCCCACTTCAACAGAAGTTCCCTAGACCATTGTAAGTTTTCACAATTAATGCCTTTGCTAATCACTAAGCATTCATTTCTTTCTAATCAACATTCTGAAAAACCCAAATCAATAAAAACATTCAAGTAAATTTAAGAGAAAAGTTGCAATAAAGTGGAATAAACCGGAGTAGGAATAAGAAAAGAATTGTTCAGCTGATTGGAATTATTTTAAAGAATTTTTAGTGTAGTAATGGGATGGAGGAACTGTACTCAGCAAAGGACAAAACTTAAATCAATGACTGAAACCAAATGCTTCTAAAAAATAGGATTAGCTCACAGGCTGAGGTGCCCACTATGGGACCAGATGAGGTGCCCACTATGGATGGGATCACAGAGACCTGGATTAAACTCAGCCTTTGCTATATCTGGCCCTATGACCAGAAACTACTTATGCATCCTTCCTAACACTTAGCTTGTTGACAAAAGAAAAAAGAAGTAAGATAATGTAAATACAGAGCTAAGCTGTTTAGAATAATTTCTAACATTATTAACACATGTTCAAGCATGTTAGTCATTATCACCAAAACTATGGTTTTTAAAATCTTTTTATCAGCTATAGGAATAGCAATTTTCAGATTAACTATTCACTCTTTTGAAGGCAATTATCCACTTAGTTCATGTTCTTTTCTTCCATAAAAGTTTAACTGGTTCTTATTTTAATTTAATTTTAATTTGTATAAAAGTATATATGTGCAAAGTTTAATAAGCCAATGTTTCTCAAAATTCATGAGAAAAACAGTGTTTAGCCTCACCCATTTAGATTAAATTTCCATTTCCAGAAGTAATTACTTTCATTTTGTATTTTTATGTTTTTCTGAATCTTCTCTCTATATACCTGAATAACTTGATTATTCTATTTTTTTCCAGTTTTGTTATTATCTGTTGAGTTCCTGCTGTGGAAGATGAAAACCTGGCTATCTGTATAATTTGTTCACAAACTCAGAAACCACACACTTCTACACTCTTCACCCTCTCATAATTTGTCACAATTTTTATTTTAAGCAGTATTTTGTGCTCATATAATTATGACTGAATATATACTACTTGTAGGTGAACCCATTTAGTGTATGAGCAGAATTTTATGTTTGCTCCGGAGTTAACAATTAACTAATTACTTTCAGCTGCTTAATGTCCCTCTTACTAATACACACTGACACCCTAACAGAAATTGAAAACTTCTGTCACTATGTTTAGACATGTAAAGTGCTCTATGGGTTTCATTTCATATGTGTATACAACCCTTTTAGGTTTTCCATCTTCCTGCTGTAGAGAAACTGGTTGTTCTTTAGGACTGTAACAAAACTATTATTTTTGCATTCCCATTCACTTACAGTATGGGAGTTCTATTTGTTTCTCTCTTGCATAAGATCCTCTAATTCTTATGATTAATCTCTTAAAACTTGGGGCTAATCTTAATTTTCATGGATATATTTACAGAAAAACGATTTGCAAAAGAATACAAAACAGTGATTTTTTTTCTTGTGTATTTGTTCATCTGAAATTTTCTTTTATCTAGAAGTCAGCTAACTTTGACTTCTTCCTGGAAGAATGAATGTTAGTTGACCTACAACATTCTTATTCCTAATCTTTTATACTAAAAGTCTTTTTACAACATCTGAAAGCTTTAGGAATCTCTTTTTTTTATTGAAACATGAACTTTTACATCCAATTCAATGATGTGCCCCATTTGATTTGAACTCAAACTGTATCTTTGATAATTTTTCCCTTCTATTTTATCTTTTCTCAATTTTAGAAATTTCAATTAGTCATTTTATAGATATCCTAGATTTACTTGAAGTCTTTTTCAGAAATGCAAAAACTGAAAGAATGTGTGACCACCAGATCTTTATCATAAAGAATGTTGATGTTGAAGGTTCTTCCTCTGGTAGAAGAATAACAGGCAGAAGTACGAATCTAAACATAGGAATGAATAGCATAAGAAATGAGAACTCCATGGGAATGTGTATATTATTGTTAATAATATTTTAATCTCTTTATAAAATATTTTACTGTTTAAATAAAAGTAACAGCAAGGTAACATGCACAATTATAGTATAAAAACCTAAAGTTTCACAATATAAAGTATATCACCATGCACAAAACCTGAGAAGAAAGAGAAACACATTATTGTAGTATTTTTGTACTGAAGTACATTATCATGACACTCACACTATATATGAATTAATGTAATAGTCTGTGAAAAAAGTCTCTGGTAAATTAAAAATGCATACTATGCATTCTAACACTGCCACTAAAATTACAGACCAAAGTGTAATACTTAGTAAGCCAAGAAAGATAATAGAATAAGTCATAAATAATAATTAATGAATAAGAAGGCAGATAAAGAGGAAGAAGAGAACAAAAACATAGATAAAACAAAAATCAAAATTTAAGCCCAACAATCACATTACATATATTGTTCTAAACAGTGCAATTGGAAATCATAGATTATGAAATTTGATAAAAAATAAAACCCAGGGCTGGAGCAGTGCCACCATGGTTACCATGCTTGCCTCACATGTGCAAGGACATGGGCTCATATCCCAGCACCATGTACACAATGATGTGTCCAAGCAATGAAATTCAAATGAAAAACTAAATACAATCGATTCTCTCATTCTTTCTCTCTCATTGTCCCTCTCTCTCTTTAAATAAAAATAAAAATAAAAACTCATTTATATGTTGCCTTCAAATAAGTTTTTTTTCCTAAATAAATGATATAGATAGACCAAAGGAATGAAAAAAGATATACCACTCTAACACTAAGCAAAGGAAATTGGGAGAGGTTTTACTATCAAACTACATATTAGAACAAATAATAATTTATTATATATAGCTATAGAAAACAATTTTATAATGATAAAGGATGAGTCAAGTCATTAGAAAGACATAGAAATTCTAATTGTGTATGTATTTCAGAACAGTTTCAGAACCCAAAAAACAAAAACTAGTATGATTCGAAGAAGAAATACAATAATGTGCCTATTATCTAAAATTTCAATGTTATTCTCTTGTTATTAGAAGTTAAGTAGACATAAAATCATCAAGTATACAAAGATTTCAATAACATAATCAGTCCACTCAGTCAAATGACATTTGAAGGACACTATGCTGAACAGAAGAGTAAGCATTCCTTTCCAGTGCATGTTAAACCTACACCAATACACAAAATATTCTGGGTCATAAAAAAGTCTTCATAAATTACAAAAGAATTCAAATCATATAGAGTATGTTCCATACTATAATGGAAATAAACTAAAATTGAGTAATAGAATGTTGTCTTGAAAATTTTTTTGAAATATTTGAAAAGTAATTAATGTGCTAATAAACAGCTCAGGTATCAGAAAAGAGACCAAAAAGGAAAATAATAAGTGTTTTGAATTGAATGAAAGTTTTTTACTCATGATTATTTATCATGAGAATTTGTTTTATGCCACTAAAGCAGTACCTAGGGGGAAATTTTTAGCACTGCATGCCTAAGTAAGAAAATTAGCTCAGATTAATCCTTGTCATTTCTCAGCCTAAGAATCCAGAGAAAGAAGAGTAAATAAGATGAAGATTAAATAGGCTAAAGGGAATAACAAAGATGAGATAGGAAAAGAATTAAATACAAAAGCAACACCTAAAGAGAATGGAATAATCTACATTTTTTCTTTGCGATCAATTAAATCTTGGTTTTTTTTTCTGGCCAAAATTATCAACAAAAAATACAGAAGACAAAAATGATATAAACATCAGAAATGAAAAAGTGATTTCACAAGGATGTCTTCACAAACTGAAACTTGACAAAAAGAGTATATATGCATGTGCATGAGTGAAATGTTATTCTTCCATCTTTAGCTTCAGCCAGAAGTTCCTCTTTCTAGAAACAATCAATATTTTCAACTTATTATTATCAACTTATTATTATACTTTGTTTCTTCTTTGATTCAGTCTCCAATTTTTAAATTTTTCTTCAAAAGTTAGTAGTTCCTACCAGTTTATATTTAAGAGGAAGTCGCTAAAATACTAATTGAAAACCTACCAAATACGGACAGTTCGAGAAATAGTGAGTTTTCTTTTAGGCTACTTGATCAGGGATCCTGCCTGCTTTGGTTTTTGCTTGTTTGTTGTTTGTAATGAATCTCAGCTTTCTTTTATGGGGAATGGTTTCCTCCAGGGCTAGACAACATTTGCAGAGGGCAAAACTCCAATCTTATATCTGTAGTGTGGAGAAAGAACTGTCAAATTTTTTATAAAATGAAGAATGAAAAACATGGATGTTATTGTTCATTACAGGGTAATATGTTCCAGAACTAGTCTGCAAATGAGGACATGGAATGGAGGGAGAGTATAGCCTTTAATTTTTTAAGTCTTTTGATGGTGTTTAATATCCCATATGAGACCCAGACTAGCTAAAACATTACTCAACAGGAAGGAAGAAGTAGTGGGTATCCCAATCCCTGACCTGAAATTATACTACAGAGCTGTAGTAGCAAAAAACAGCACGGTATTGGGATCAAAACAGAACCGAAGATCAGTGGAACTGAATAGACGATCCTGAGACAAACCCCCATATCTTTAGCTATTTGATATTTGATAAAGGGGGCAAAAGCATAGTGTGGAAGAAAGATAGCCTGTTCAACAAATGGTGTTGGACAAGTTGGACAGCCATGTGTAGACAACTGAAGCTGGATCCTTATCTTTCACCCTGCACAAAAATTAAATCAAAATGGGTCAAAAATCTAGATATTAAGCCAACAACTTTAAACTTACTAGAAAAAGAAGTAGGGTCAACACTACAGGACATAGGAGTCAGCAGCGCCTTCCTCAATAAAACTCCCAAGGCTCAAGCAGTAAAGTCACAAATAAATGAACGTGATGCAATCAAACTAAAACATTTTTGCACAGCTAAAGATTTAGTCAAGAGCATGAAGAGAGAGCCTACAGAATGGGAGAGAACCTTTGCCTGCTACACCTCGGACAGAGAGCTAATATCCAGAATATACAAGGAACTAAAGAAACTAACCACCAAACTCACAAATAATCCAATCAATAAATGGGTTATGGATCTTAAAAGAAACTTCTCACCAGAGGAAGTACAGAAAGCCCATAAATATCTGAGAAAATGCTCTACATCATTAGCTATAAGGAAAATGCAAATCAAAACCTCAATGAGATACTTACCACCTCATTCCTCTTAGAGTGGCAAAAATTAAGAATACAAACAACGACAGATGCTGGAGGGGCTGTGGGAAAAGAGGAACACTGTTACACTGCTGGTGGGACTGCAAACTGGTTCAGCCACTCTGGAAAGCAGTGTGGAGAATCCTCAAAAAATTAAGGATGGAACCACCTTATGATCCAGCTATCCCACTCCTGGGTATTTTCCCAAAAGAGTTAGAATCAGCATATTTTAGTGATGTGGCTTCATCAATGTTTATAGCAGCTCAATTTACTATAGCTAGATTATGGAACCAACCCAGATGCCCCTCACTCGATGAGTGGACAGAAAAACTTTGGTACTTATATACAATGGAATACTACTTGGCCATTAGAGAAGGAGACATTATGGCTTTTGCATCCAAATGGATGGAGATGGAAAGAATTATGCTAAGTGAAGTATCCTAATCTCAAATGGTTTCTCTCATCTGTGGAAGCTAGAATATATGGGGAAGCAGTATGTTAGATGGCTAAGCTAAAAATAACTTCAAATTGTATGATTCTCAAAGCAACAGGGAGATGACTCCCTAGGATACTTGGAGGCTTAGGGAGGGGGACAGTAAGGGGAAGGGTAAAGGAAGAACTCCTAGGAGACTGGAGAGGGGGAATATGGGGGAATCATCTCAGAAGGAGATATCTACCCTCCAGGAGATATCCATTTAACTCAGGAGTTCTTCTGGGGGAAACAGCAACAGGGGGAACCCAAGCTGGGCATCCATGATACGGCATTAGCCCTGGATAACTAAGTATATATACATTGGTTTTGAATGTTTGATAATGTTTCCCCCTCAACTGTATCTCTGTATCCATCTAATAAAAAAAATCCCATATCAGAAGTTTATTATTAACATTTAAAGTATGAGGAATTGTACATTAATATCTGTTGTGTCAATGTTTTCCAACCAACCAGTTTAAGAATATAGATTCTTGGGGCTGGAGTAGTGGCTCAGCGATTATGGAGCTTGCCTCACATGCACAAGTACATGAGTTCGAACCCTAGCACCACATATACAACAGTGTCAGAGGAATGAAAGTCACATGAAAAATGAAATAAAAATCGCTTCTCTCTTCCTCTCCCTCTCACTGGACTCTTTTTCTTAAAAAAAAAAAAAGAGAAGAAGAAGAATATAGAATCTTGATCTAATGTTCAAATATTATGAAAAAATTTTCAGAATCTTGTATTGGATTTTTGTTTAATCCAAAAGTACTTCTTATGAATTTTCTCAATGATCTAAAAATAAATTATTTTGTGAACTAGGTAAAGGAGAAACTGGATTAGCATGGACTATGATCAAGCTAAGGATAAAATGATGATCTCAAAATCGGGGTGCTTTGAAAATAGTGGAACTTGAACTTTGAACTTTAGTTCTGAAGAAAATTTCAAAAGAGAAATTCCAAATGCATTTTGAATGCTGAAAGCCTCATTAGAATAAATATATCTACTCCAAAAATGACTACTCTGAAAGACAGCTCTCACTGGGATGTATAAATTGAGGTGTGTCAGCATGGGTGGGAGTAATTAGGAGATCCAATTTATTTCTTTATAGACACACTTTGGATAAGTATACCAGGTGAGGTCAAGAAAGTTGCACAATTACTCTCTTGCAAAAGTCTATTAATGATGGACTGCCTTCTGCTAGTGTGGGGCTGATGACAGCAGAAGACAAGAAGGCTACTGCTTTGATAAATACCCTAAGGGTCTGCAAAATGGCAGTGCTGGGAGGCATGTGCCAAATCATGTTTGGCTTTGGCCCCATAACTTGTGAGTCTGTCAAGGACTCATCACGTCAATTGGTGGAAAATGGATTACTGTCATTCTTCAAGGCACGGCACATCATTCCCCATTGATTGGCGTGCCAAATCCCTCACAAAGTAATGAGTCAGGGACGATTCAAATCATCATCCAACTGTCAGCTTGATTGCATAGTCCTCTATCAATGGGATTAAACTGGTGTGGCATCCAAAATGTAATGAAACACATTACTTTACTTGAAAAGTTGACAGAAAGACAGGGATGCTGGACCCAGGAGGCCCAGACATACAGGAAAAAAAATAATATAAGTGGGGGAGTGAATTGATAGATGATATAAATATATTTTTTCTGCCTCGTAGGAGATGTTATGACTAAAGGGAATTACATTTCTCTTCAAAGAGAATTAGAACCAGAAGCAACACTGTAGATTTCATCTAGCTTGGTCTTTAAAAAAGAAAGAAACTGAGGAAGAGAGGAAATTTGGTAGCTAATGCTAATTAATACCGACAGACTGTGAATACCATACAATGATGTTCTTTGGAGGGAAAGAAACCTGGTTTTTCAATCTCTGTTTTTCCATTTACTAGTCACACCATCATGGTTAAGTCCCTCAGTCTGTCTCTTCTTCTGCCAAATAAGGATAATTATGGTACATATATCACAATATCAATATCTACAAATACATACAGATTACATGTAATACATATATATGTATCATATCACATGAATATCACTCACATATATTATAAATATGGGAGAATTAAGGGACAGCATATAAATAAAATGGCTATAATTTAGTAAACAAAGAACTCTCTTTCTTATCAAAAAATGAGACAACTAAAATAGCACCTCAGTGTTTGCCAAGAGATATACAACCCTACTTTGCTTCATTTGCATGTAGTATACAAATAAGTACACAAAAATGCCTATTGTAGAGACTCAAGCTGAATTTCTTCTATTTGTTTTCCCTTGATGATCCCTAGCATTTTATCTCAGAAAAGGGCCATCCCTTGTACATTTGTAACTCAAACACATTAATCTTAGTTAATGTAGTTTAGAAAAATGCTAAATCTTGCCAAGGTTATACACCCAGTATAAGTTAAGTTTTATTGGTATGGCTCCAAAGCCATGAGCTCTTCTGCTCCTTGAGCTGATGATGTTCCGTGCATCTACGGCAGAGAACATTTTTCCCAGTATTTTGTCTGTTCTTGCACTGGGATCATGATGAATCACCTAAAGACTGCTATATCATGTTCTATGATCCAATAGATTATGTTACAAGAAGCCTGCCTTGCATGTAAGAAGCTACCTGTGTGATATTAGAGTGGTACTTGCTCATAAATTGTGCGGCAATGTTTTTTAAAGTACATTAAGCTGATTAAATGAATTTTAGAAAGTAATTCATTTGGAGGTTGGGGGAGTTAGTGTTATACCTATACTAGCTAAAGGAATTATTTAACAACCTACAAAACTATTTGCAGTATTGTTGCGGTATTGGGGCCTGAGAGAAGAGGTGGGATTTTATGAACAAAAGCTTCTCCTGTAGTCAGGCATTAGGGTCAAGGTTGGAAAGGTAAATGGAAACTACTTAGGAATCTACTCCACTGTTAGACATTCTTCCATATTTCCCACCAGATTCTTCAGATGTAGAATGTGTGTGAAGTTCTGGAAATCATCTTTATAACAACATTAAAAATTCAAGATGTAGCCAAAAAAGGGAAAATAACCTTTGATTAAAGAAGTAGAAAAAGACCTTAACACTATTTCTGTTTTAATCCAAATGCTTACCAGCATGTTGAAGGCCTGAAGAAGTCCTATGGTAAGGAAATTCATTTAAATCTGTTCTCTTCAGAACCTTAATTTCTTTGATAAGAGAAGTTATTTGCTGTACAACATCCACCATAGTACCTAGAACAAGACTCATCAGGTAACAGGGTCTTGAGAAATAGTTGTAAGGATGCTGTGGAATAAAATCCCCCTTGTATTAATGTCTAAAGGTTGCTCTACAGAAAAAGGTTGATTTGACAGATATATATTATACAGTAGCAGGCACTGGGGAAAGAGTATAAAACAATAAATGTGACATATGCATTGGCCTCTAAGGAGTTTAGAGTTTAGTGGATGAGGCAGAAATGTTCATAAATGACAAGAGGGAGACAGTATCACATAAATATTGAGAGCACTAGATTTGGTCTTAGATAGAACTGGGTTCAAGTTTTGACATTACCACCTGCTAACTTGATGATCCAAGCCAAGTTATTTAATCTCTCCAAGGATTTAGACTTTCAACTTGGAAAACGAAAATAAAAATGTCATACATTTCATATGAACATTGTTTGATGTAATATATGCAAAGAAAAAGAAATATAACTTGTCTATTTCTGGCACTACACAGTGCTGAAATATAATCATCATTCAAATATTTGTTGAGTAAGCTAATGAACTTAATTACTTATATATTTATAATATTTACCAAGTGAAGCACCTTACATGGAATAGTTACCTGAGAAAGCATTGTTGAATAAATAAAATCATGAATCAGAGAAACATTTTCTAAGCTCAGGACACACAATATTTTCTTATCCACATATATAATTTTCCTGTCCTGCCATTGCTTCTGTAGCCATACAAATGAGCATTTATGAATGTCTGATTTTCTACAACCCCATTTGATGCCTTCACAGTATGTCAATTTGATCAGACTGAACTATATTTCCCATAATTTTCTTCCATATTACTCCAGTCAGAGTGAGTTAAAGGAAACTTTTTGCAAGACAACAGAAAAGGAGCAGCCATTTTTATTTATTTATTTATTTTTCACTTATTTTGATTTCTGTCTTAATGCTGGATAGCAGACAGAGTTATAACCACTCCATGTTCCTCCTGATCCTCCTTAAGTTTCTGATTCCTGATTAGGTATGTGTGTTTAGATCCATGAGAAAAGGCACCAACTTGACCCTCTGCATTAAAGCATACAATCTGACATGAGTTTCAGTTCATCCTTGAGGGTTCCATCTCACATTGCATGAATTTTATCTAAGTAGCCCATATTTCCCCTAAGGAAATCATAAGGAAATTTCTTTGATTCTTATCAATATGGTTAGTGACTTAAGGCTCTTTATCTACATAACATTTCCTGTGTTAGTCAGCTTTTGTCACCGTGACCAAAATGCCTGATGCGAACAGTTTAGAAAAAGAACAGTTTATTTTGGGTCACAGTTTCAAAGGTTTATTCTGTGGTCAACTAACTCCATTGCTCTGTGCCTGAGGTGAGATTGAACATCATGGAGGAAAGGTACGGTAGAGGAAAGCAGCTCAGTTCATGGCATTCAGGAAGCAGAGAAAGAAAGAAGTGGCTGAAGAGAAGATAAACCCTTTCAGGGCATGTCCCCAGTGACCTACACTCTCCAATCATGTCTTACATACCTATAGTTACCACCCAGTACAGTAATCTTTTCAAACATTAATCCATAAAGTGTCTTAATCCACTGATGAGGTTACAGCTCTCTCAATCTAAACTTTCACCTCTGCTCATTCCTGCATTGCCTAACATAAGCCTATGGGAGATGTCTCATATCCAAACCATAGCACTTCTCAAGCAGAGGGACAACAGGTCAGTGTAAAGCTAAGCCAGAAACATGAAATCTAGTTCCCATTCTCAAAGTACCAGCCCTGTAAGTATGAAAACATCAGTCATTCTGTGAGTGTCCATTTCTGCTTTACTCAATGGATGATGTCAGTTCTTTTCCCGGTTCTTGTGCAGTTGTAGAGATGAACCACAACATTTAAAGTCAACACCCCTTGAAAAAATGCATAATTCTCAAGTATTTGCAATAGTGAGCTGTTATTTTGAGCACTGCTATTATTCTTTCAAGTCTATCACTTGGTAAGAAATTATTTTACACCACCTTCATGTAGAAAGAACTCACACCATTTTCTTATTTAGTCCCTATGGAGTAGGTTTTATTGTCCCTACTATATATATGTGAGAATAACTTAGAACTTAGATAACTACCCCTGAGTTTATAGCATTCCCTACCTTACTCCATATCCACAGTGCTTCAACGTGCCTTATAGCATATAGAACACGTTAAAAAATTGTGCAAACTTTATTATATCCTTATTACCTGCATTGATTGTTTAGTAGGTGTGCTATATAAAGTTGTTTGGAACAAATTTTTATTAAATTGTGTCATGATATAATACTAAATTGAAGGATTAACTGCATATCACACAATAGATAATCCAAATCCAGGAAATGGAATTTACTCAGTTACTTGGTTTGCATCAGAGATCTTTTTCAGACTTAGAAAAGTTTACTGTCATTGACAAAGTATTTTAAAAAGCTCTCCCCAAGGTACAAACTGCCTATCAATCAAAAACTTCCAGTTGATATTTAAAAGCAGCAATTTAACTTCAAGCAATATTATCTTAATTAGAGAAAATTGAAAGTGAACATTTAAATATGGTAAATAGTAAATGTGTATGAAAGCATTTGATATGTCTTTAAAAGTGATAATAAGGTTAAGACTTAAGTCTTTGAAAATTAGCAAGTCATAATGATAGTATAACTGCCATTAGCTAAAAATGCCTCAAAAAAAAATATTTAGAAATCAGAATATGAAAAAGGCTTAGACTTTGATTAGTATAATGAAAAAGAGACTATTTGTGTAGATAAATATATACTCTTCTATATGAATATGAATGTATATGTAGCATGTTTACGTGGGTGTATATATTCAGAAAATGAGTACTATTGTGCTGTGTGTTTGCTTATGTTCTCAGAAAAGAGGTTACTAATGTGTGATTCATGATCAATGATAAGTTAGAGTTGTACATTTTTCATTTTGTTCTTTTTGTACTGGGTATTGAACCCAGCTAACTTTAAATCTTACAAGTTGGTGGAAAGCCTACATATGAGTACAATTTTCCAAGTACACAGTTAAAGGAAATGAACAATGTGGATAATTGTAAGCAGGTTAACATGGTTAAAGTTCTATTTCATGTCCTTGAACTCCTTGAAATTAGAACATGAATGTGTAAGATAACAGAATATTTAAGCTACTTATAAAGTCAATAAGTAAGCTCCATAAATGGTGAATCTGAAGGTAGAAAACTAATCTTCAAAACCGAAATTTCACAAGGGGAGAATGAAGGTTTACATTGTCCACAGCATCTGCATATTTGAGCTTTCTAAAGAGCTATCAAATTCTCCAGATAGACCTAGGCACAGTCTTACAACAAATGGTCACATGACTGAAAGGTCCTTGCTGACATGGTGCAGGAGCAGTGTGCGTTGAACGGATCTAACCCCAGGTGGAGTGTGTCCATTGCATTGTTTAATTTAATCGAATAACACAGGTAGGATCAGTAAAATTGTGAAATACATAGAAGAACTTCCTATCAACATCAATTCTTCAAACTATGAATCTCCGTGAGTCCTCAGGGTTATTATATTGCAAGGTATCACAGCCCAGATGGTCTGATATTCTGGGTTATTTGTTTTAAACCTTTGTTCTTAACCTATTCTTTGACCCACCTCCTCAAGGCCCTTTTTCTGATGACAGAAGAAGGTAACAGTTACTATTTTTAGATCAGGCATTTTGAGTAATCATGGATTAATAAATCACACTTTGGTAATGAATGAATGCAGGACGAAAAACATGAAAAAAAAAAAGAAGGAAGGAATATATTTGCTGTGGGTTATATGATTATGGACACAGGGAGATGCAAATCACCATTTAGTCTGGTTTTTATTTCACTTATCTTTGAAGCTGGGCCAAGTTTCATATTCACAAGTAATCAAAGCATGCAGCTCAAAGTCACTTTGTACATTTACAACACTCGAAAAATCTCCCCTTCCTTTGCCTGATGGATAAGAAACAGCCTGATACATTTTTCTTAACTAAGGGTCTCACACATTGGCAATTTTGTCAACCTAGATGTAAATACCACTGCCACGTCCGAATCATAATAAATTTTGTTTACTGTAGTTAGACATTGGGTTTGCTTACATTTTAGTTAAAACAGCTGAAGATTTATCCTTCTGTCAGAGCCACTGGAAAATTGAGAGTCTTGTGCAAGTTGTAAGCTTTCTGCTTAATCTTCTGGAAACTTTTCCAATTTTCCTTTAATAACACCAGGAGGCCAGTAGTGTGCCACTTATGGATGGAGGGGGAGGAGTTCTCCATCTCTCGTCCCCCTCCTCTACTCAGCTGGCAGGCGCCACCAAAATCAAAAGCAGTAATATACATTAGCACTAACTTATACACCAGGCTGTCACCATCAGGTAAAATTGATCACAAATTACTGATTACTGAATCAAGAAAGTCATCAGTTATATTGTACTTGATTACTTTCTCATAAGAGGAATATATTACTGAATATGGTGAGATTACTCATGCATAAGAATTTAGAAGTGACACTCTAGCAGCCCACACTCAGGAGGGAAGGAGAATTGTGCTGAGGAAGTAGAATCCAAGTTCCATGCAAAAATTACTTTAAACCAGTTATTAGATTATGACCAAGATTGTAATGTGTAATTGAATAATTATTGTTTTCTGGGCTGAAAAGTTGTTAATCGAACCGCCATGGTCACTTTCATCAACTTCCTATCCTGGTAGAAAGAACTCTAATGCTGGTAAAGTTTACAAAATTAGACCAATATAGTTGACTCAATTCCTGCTGGGACAAGCTGAGAAGTAAAACAAGCTCTCTTTTGCAGCTCACTCTCTTCTAGAAGACTGTTTTGAAGACTCTTTGGATATGTTTTGACCCCTCTCTCTTTTCTCTGCCGTGATCTGTTTTAAAGCCTATCAGAAACCGCATCTGATTTTTAAAAGGCCCTTTTGTCCTTGGAAGACACATGGACGGCTTGGCACTCATTAGAGAGATCTTTTTTTTTTTTTTTTTAATGGACTGAGGACTGAACTCAGGGCCTTGCGCATGCTAGGCAAGCGCTCTGTAAATGAGCTAAATCCCTAACCCCTCATTAGAGAGATCTTAAGCAAAGAAAGTGAAGGAATTATTAGCAATCCCACATTGTCTAATCCACTTACCATGAGTATCCAGCTTAAGCATTCTTAAGAACGTGTGGTTGCCCACATACTAAGGGTTTTATCATTGCCAAATAATGGTGGCTTATCAAAATTCAGATTCTCTGAAAAGAGGTTGAATGTATGGATGAAAGATAAATTTAAGTCAACATCTCACACTCTGTATGAAAATGAAATCCAAATGTTTAAGGCATGTTTTTTTCCCCCAAACTGGGGTATGCACACATATCAGGGTTGATTAGCCATGTTAATAGAGCATGAGAATTCAAAGGCAAATCAAGAAACATCTCCCTGCTTGCCTTTTTCATTCCAACTTTTTAGTCTGCATTATTTAGACTGATTTCTTATTTTTGCTTTGGATCAGAGAGCAATATGCATTTATTTTATGTGAGTGACCTTAGGTATGTTTTGTGTGTGGTGTATGCCTTTCAACCCATTTTCTTCACCAAGTTATCAGCACAACTGGGGCTCTGTGCATAGCCTGTTCTGCTGAGAGAATGGATTAGACTTACAGCCCTGATCTTGTTCCTGGTCATCACCTGCAAGTGATATTTATTTATGGGTGTTTATCTGAAGTCATCAGTACCTGGAGGCTGCATATCAGGAGAATACTAGAAAACTTATCTCCATCCTTGGATTTGAGTCTTGATCATCTGATGATTAGTGACCAAAATCTTGACAATCTGTGCTTAGAATTTGCCAGCTCCTTCTAGGAAGTGTGCCGCTACCTTTTGCATTTCTAATTGCTAGTCAATATTCTAACATCAAATTAAAGGGCACTCAAAACCACCAAATTTTCTGACTGAATAGGCTTACTCTGTAAAGATTTCTGATTCAACTGTATCCACAAGCTTGGATTGTTTTGAATATTGACACCATCACAGAAAAAGCCAGGACTCCATCCATTCATTTGCTTCCTGCTTGAATGATAAATTCTCCCAGAATGTCCCAGGCGTGATACTACATCCTTACAAATAATCACAGTACATTCCATTTTCACTTGGGACACTGTCCAACAGAACTCAAAATTTCATAGGTTTCATATTTGTGACATCTTAAGAACAACACTTTCCCCAATAGAGAGAAGATTATTTCTTTTCAGATCATTTCTTGTGTAACACACTTTTTAAAAAAGGAAATAACTGTACCATTGATGTTTATCTAATACCTTAATTTTAGAATTTGCAAGAGGATCCATTATACATAGGAATGTTAGGTTGTCTCTTTGTAATTCATTATAAATGTATTCTGGACAGTGTTTCACGCAAAAAAAAAAAAAAAAAAAAAAAAAAAAAAAAAAAAA
>PVKS010018019.1:0-40886 GCA_004027875.1 Aplodontia rufa
TTTCTGGAGCTCCCACGCATGTTGTCTTTGAATCCTTTTGCATGTTGTCTTTGAAATATATATATGTATATTTCAGAACTGGATTGAACCCAGTGGTGCTTTTTACCACTAAGCCACATCCCTAGCCCTTTTTATATTTTAATTTGAGACAGGGTCTCAATAAGGGCCTTGTTAAGATGATGATGCTGGCTTTGAACTTATAATCCTCCTGCCTCAACCTCCCAAGTCACTAGGATTACAGGCATGCACCACCACTCCCAACCATTCCTTTCATTTTAGAATCCCCCTACTCAGAAACCATGGGATTTCCTTCTCCCATACTCAAAACTTAACTTTCCATTTTCTCACAGTTTTTTAAATCAAATTATATGATCCATCCAGTTCTCATTTAGGCAACAAATATAAAGAGAATACCTAAAATCATAGGTATGCTTAAGAAGAATGTCCACAGAAAACTTATAAGGGAAGGCCCACAAACCCAGCACAACCATTTACCTCCTCATGATGCCCCCATATTCTTAAGGTCTTATGAAATTTCAAAGATAGTTCAAAGTTTTATCTATTTTAATGATAATATATGTTCACAAAATACAAAGAAATTAAGTATTGTCTAGAATTAGCTAATACTTTATACCTGGGTTATGTGCCTACTTTTTTTAAAATTTTTATTTGATAAACACGGTCTTACAACTAGGAGGGGTTGTTTGTCAAACAATCAAGAACAAAAGTGTAATAACAGAACAAGCCAATATTGGTGCCAGACCATGGTTTCCCCCCTTTGGGTTTCCCATGGTTCCATGTTTCACTTTATTTAAGACCCACGTTAATTGGACTTCTTCTGGAAATCAGAGGTTCCCCACAGGTTAGATTCCCCCATACCACCTCCCTCTGGTCACCTTGATGTCCTTCCTGTTCCTTTTCCCCCTCCCTTTCTCCCTCCCTACGTGCCCCAGGAACCTAAGCACAGTTCCCCATGATCATATAAGAATTCATACATGATGAGGTAATTGTTAGGTTAGCCATCTAATGTACTGATTCTGCTTATATTCTAGCATCCACAAATGAGAGAAAACATCCGGCCCTTGAATCTCTGAGTTTGGGATACCTCACTTACTTAGCAAATTTTTTTCCATCTCCATCCATTTGGCTGCAAATGCCATAATATCATTTTCTCTAATAGCCGAGTAGTACTCCACTGAAAAAAAGAAGAAAAATGGTATTCCAATAATTTAAAATTTCAAGGAGTAAATATCAAGAAATGCAATTAAATATTCCAAGGAAACTAAAAAGAAAATAATTTCTAATTCATTTTACTATATTTATATGAATTTGATGTAAAAATCAGACAAGAGGAATATTAAAAAGAAGAATCAGATTCCATTTATTCTTCTCTATAAGCCCCCAGCATTTTCCATTTACGTAGATGAATATACATAATAAGACAAGGTTTCTGTGTATCTCAGTCACTCAATGCTCTTTTCAGGGAGGAGTATTAGGTATGTTTCTAATCATGTGTCCAATAAGGACAATATCCTTTGAATAAGCCTTTGACTTCTCAGAGTTTTGAGAGACTTTAGTTATTAAATGCAGAAGCTGTAATTTCCTGCTTTACAGATAAAATCTATTATTTTATTTTCCAATTCAGGTTAAACATTAATAATTTTATAGACAAAAAAATCCAAATAAATATAAAGCAAATAGTGATATAGTGTATATAAGAAAAGGTAAGCAATGGTTAGGTAAAAGGAATAAGAACTAATGCTTCTTATGCTTATTGCACATATTTACAGTATTTCTCTAACTGTTGTATAAACTTTAACTATGATATCTTACTTAATTTTCACAGTTTTACAAGACAATGATAGTTACCCTTGTATAAAGGGAGAAATAAAACTATAAAGGCTGTCATATTCCTAACATTACAATCCAATAAATAGACATGATTTACATTCAGGTAAAATTTAACTTCAAAATCCATGCATATATCGTGTAGAAGTTTACAGAGGAAGGTTATCTCATTAAAATCTTATAAAAATAAGTTAAGTTTAAAATGAATAGAATTTGGTTATGAAACTAGAAGGCAAATAGCAGGTTGTAAAAAAAGTGGCATTCACCAATAATAATAATTGATAATCCTTGTCCTTTTTCTGATGCATAGTGTTAAAATTATATGTTAATTAACAATGAATTTTAAATAACTTTAATTTAGAATAATTTTGGATTTATAGCAAAGTCACAGGACAATACGAAGACTTTTCTCATATGCCTCAGCTATTTTCCTTTAATATTAACCTTTGTACATTCATGGTTCATTCATCAAAACTAAGGGAGAACTCAAAGAGAGAGAAGAGAGAAGGTATGCATTATCAAGTGTTAAATTTTTCACCACAGTGATAAATACTGGACAAGAACATCTTAGAGGAGGAAAATTTTATTTGGGTTCACAGTTTTAAAGGTCTCAGTGCATAATGGTCACTCCTTTGTGCTGGGCTTTGGAGAGACATCAAATTATGGGAGAAGAGACCTGGGGGGAAAACTGCTCCATTCTTGGGAGGGTCAGGATGCAGAGTGGGAGAGAGAAGGTGATACAGGGAAGAGGTACTCTTCTGGGGCACTATAGGACACCAGTGATCCTCCTCCAGCCACACCCATCCTTCCTATAGTTACTATCCAGTCACTCCATTCAAACTAGAATGGACTGATTAGTTTACAGCTAATAATCAATGATTTACATTTGAATATTTGTACATTAACAGGAACTTTGGGGATATACCTCATATCCAAACCATAACACCAATATAGAAATAATAGAGAGGCTAGCACTATTGACCCCAGGGACATGAATGATAATTAATAACGAAAGAAGGAATGTTTCCCTCTACAATAATGGACGAAGCAAGTATGCTTCCTTTTTATGTACATTGCACTGAATTGACTAGAAAGAACATTGATTTAAGAAATATAAACAAAATGCAAACATCTTGAAAAGAATTAAACTGTCCCTATTTGTAGATTATACAATTTTCCCACACTGAAGATATAAAAGAATGCTGAAGAAAGCAAACAAAATCTAGAACTAATAAATTAGTTAGCAAGGTCACAGAATACAAGATCAACACATTAAAAAAAACAACTGAAATTCTATATACTAGCCATGGACTACTGGAGACCAAAATAAGAATACAAAATAGCAACATTGACAATAGCTCCAAAAATTAAAAATTAAAGTATGAATACAACAAGACAAGTACAAACTCTATGTACTAAAAACTACAAAAGCTATTGAAAAAAATCTGGAAAATATATGTTAATCACATATGGATCAGGATTCAAAATATTTTAAAAGATTCTCAAAATTCAATCATCTAAAAATACGCAGTCTAAACAAAATGGGCAAAATATTTAAAGAGAAACCTCACCAAAATATTCACATACAAATAAGCACCAGAAAGTATATTCAGACTCATTACTGAAATACTGATTAAAACCTCATGAGATATTACCACAGTCATATGTTAGAATGGATTGAAAACATGAGCAGTATCAAGTCCCAGCAGAGATACAATACAGCTACAACTCTCCTACATTGCAGATGTTAATGCAAAATGATCTAGCCACTTTGGAGACTAGTTTGGCAGTTTCCTATAAAGTTATACATACAGTTACAATGTGACCCAAGAACCCAACTTTGCTTACCAAAGTGAAATGAAATTATATTCATATGAAAGTATCTATGTAAAAGTTAAAAGGCTTTAATTTAAATTTAAATTCAATTTAATCTAGTTAATTAAATTTAAATGCAATTTAATTTGATTTTAATTTTTAATTGCCAGAAACTAGACACCAACCAGACTTTCTCTGATAAACTGATAGTAATAGAGCAGCAGTATCAATCAATGAAATACTACTCAGCTAGGTAAAGAACCAAATAACTGATATTTGTGACAATATAGATGAGTTTTAAATAATTTTGCTACAAGAAAAAACTGAGATACAAAAGGTTATGTACTAAAAAAGGTTATGTATTATAGATTTAATTTATATTGCTTTCTGAAAAAGACTAAAAAATAAGAAAAACAGATCAGTGGTTTTCTGAAGCCAGATAGGTAAGGGGTAGAGGAACTAAGAGCTTAACTAAACATAGTAGTGTATATATATATATATTCTATATATATATATATATATATATATATATATATATATATATATTCTACCATGATGTTTGCACCCCATAAAATGGAGCCTACTGTTTATAGGCTGAGACCCCTGAAATTGTGAGCCCCCAAATAAACTTTTCCTCCTCTAAAATTGTTATTGTCAGGTCAGGTCTTCTAGTCACAGAAACAAATAAGCTGACTAAAACAGTATCCCTAGCTGGTGACTAGCACATAGTAGGTACACTATTTGATGAATAAATGGTCGTTAAAAGGAATTGAAGAGGATTTACAGCCCAACACTGTAAGTCTAATTAATGTGTTCTTTATATTATACATAGAATAATTTTTCAACTATAATTCTGATTGCTACCTCCTTACTTAAAATAAGTTAATTTCTCATTTTTCTTAAGCTAAAGCCAATAGTGTTTCAGATGATTGACACAGATCTGTGTGGTTTGCCTTTCATAAATCTTGCTAAAATCATCTTCCTCCATACTCAATATTTTAGAATAATGCTTTCATCTTTAAAAATTGTATCAGATCTTGACTAAAATTTTATTAAACATGTTTTACTGGCTTTTGTAGTGGGACCAAATAGCCATTCCATTACTTGCTTTATTTCTGTTAGTGAAATGCTTGTTTCTGCATAAACACATCAATCAATCAACCAGAAGAGGAGGAGGAGAGAAGAAGGAAGATTTGAGAAGGACCGGACTGACAGCCACACACTCAGAAGTGAGAACACAGTCTTATCCACTCTTGCTTTCTCCTCCCACTCGTCTCCCAAGGGTAAAATGAAGGGAGGACTAATCTGTAATAGCCAAGTTGTTCAGAAGCCTAATCAATCCAATATTCTGCCAAGTATGAGATTTAATTGAAAAGTAAATTATTTTGTATTATAAAGAAGACTTTTTTGAAAACCATTTATATACTAATTAGAACTCTAATTAGTTTTCTATAATGAGAATTATGTGATGAGAATTTTATTTCTCCAGAGATTTTCAGGAAGTATTAGTAAGTAGTTTAGAATCAAGTCAATTAAGATGCTTACTTGTTTAGAAAAAAATAAACATAAAAAGTGTTTTACCTAGCTTACTCTTCATAAGTAAAATTAAAGACACATCACTATGACAGAAAAAGAAATGAGAATGTTGCTGAGGTTTTCGTTTTGTTGTGATCCAACACACTGCTCCAAGAAATCAAGGGGCGTGATATCTTTCTTCTGCTGCCTATTAGGCCCATTTTTCCTTCTCATAATTTAACCAGTCTCCCCATCCACCTAAAGCAAACCCCAGACTCATTCCCTCTCAACTCTCATCCTCTTCAGCTCTACTGCATTCCACAATCAGTTCTGTATCCCCAAGCACACCCTCCATCCTATCCCCCATCTATAACCACTTGAATGCATTCAGTAGTGATGCTTTCCTTGATGGAGACCAGACATCACAGACTAGCTCTGACAATAATGTTGTCCATCCACCTTTTGGACCTCATTTCCATAGCACTAAAAATAACCAAACATCTTTTCTCTGTCATAATCCCACATTTCCATTTATGTTCCAACCTACAATAGCACAATTTTTTCTATCCCTTCTGACAGACTTTGCACCTGGAGTGACCACTTTCCTTACTTATTTCACTATCCGCATTCCACCCAACTCTGACTGGGTTCATAAGTTGTATTGTGTACTCCAAATAGATATAGCAAAGTCCAAACTTCTGGTTATTATCTTTACAATGCTTTCTGTACTTGGTTTCCAGAACGTGGCCCTACCTTGGCTTCCATCAAATGTCCTTTTATAACTTTCTTTTCAAATTTATCCATCATATTCAATTAATTGGTAGATATCCCCCAGAGACCAGTCCTTACACATCTCCATCCCTTCTGATCTTGCCTAATACCATAGCTCTACATCGCTGATTACTTAAAAACATACCAACCTCTCCACCAGCCTCAGGTGTCTGAAATACTAACACAATATAAACTCTCATGTCTTCTTAAAATTAAGGTATTCAAATAGAATTACTGATCCCAGTCCCTTCCAATCCTGCCTCTTTGTAAATCTTTTCAATTCGCTTAAGGGAAATATCTTGTTCAGACTCATCACTGGTTCCTGTCTCCTTGTCAAGTTTCACATAGAATCATCAGCAAACCTTATCAGTCTGGTTTTCAATACAAATATGTTTTTCATTGATATAAATTGAAAAGTAAGGCAAAATGCTACTATTGATTAAAATTGTATGATCATGGTGTATTATACCTTCTAATCTTGTGATAGAAATTTCACAATAAAAATTCGGTGTGTAGGTTTGTCTCCTCACTCTCCATCCACACCAACTACTCCCCTACTGTGCAACTCTTCAAATTTGCACGCTACTCCTGCCTCCAGGACTATGTGTTGCTGTTTGTCATGCCTAGGACAGATTTTCCCCACATAAGGAATGGATTGTTCCCTTATCCCTTTGTGCCTTTGGTCAACAAAGTCTCTGGAGGTGACTATAATAAAACCAAAGTTCTTAACGCAGAGACTCTCTCATCCCCTTTCCATGTCCTATTATTTTTTATAATGCCTTATCACTGTTTGGCTTCCTTTGTTTGTTTGTATTTTATTCTTCTATCTCCTTTCATGAAAATGTAATTTTAAATAGGCATAGAACATTATCTGTGTCATCTACTGCAGTTTCCCTAATAGGTAAAATATCTAACTACTACACAACAAGCATAAACAAATATTTGCTTACTTTATTATTTATATCATGAAGTTAATATCTTTAATTATTATTTCATTCAAGAAATGTAATAACTAGTAGAGCACAAAACTAGAAGTGTTCTTTTTTTGAAAGGAAAAAGATGTGTTAAAATCGCTTTCTATATTATCTGTTGAAGTTAAAGTATGAAAACTTGATAAGTCATATCAAACATGCAGGACAAGATTCAATTAATTGACTTTTGCAGCAAACATAAATTCTAATTTGTTCTCATATCACAACTCTGACAACATCAGTTAATCTTTGGTAGCGTTCTCCGTATATCTTTGTCTTTACTGCTCCAGGTTGAAGATTTAATCTGTTCAGGCCCAACCATAACAACCTCTGTCAGTGCCTGCAAGGGCTGACTGTCAAAAGACAAAACAGGTGAGAACAGGTCTATTCCTCCACAGTCACCAGGGTAACCAGAGGCACCATGGCTGGGCTTGTTGACATTTCAGACAGTGATGTTCAAAGATGAGCTTGTGTTTTCATTATAGGTAGGCTGGGAGGGGCGATTAGAAGTCATGGGATTGATTACTGCCCAGGGATGTCATTTATGCTTTAGCATGCGATATAAACTATGAAACTTGAGGACAGTCATGTAATTCATAAAACACGTACCTCACTATCCTGACATGCCACCTGCAATTAACAATAGTAACAGTACATTCCTTTGGGTTGAAAAACATTCTTAGCACTCTGACAAAAAAGACTGCTTTGAGAGATTTCATATACATCATCATCTACCAGTAACATCCCTTTAATGTTTTATAACTTGGAATGCTTTTGTTTAAAAATATAAGAAATTGGGGGCTGGAGCGGCAGCTCAGTGGTTATGGAGCTTGCCTGGCATGCATGAGTATGCAGGTTTGAACCCCAGCACCACTTTCGCAACAAAGTGTTGGAGGAACAAAGTCACATGAAAAACTAAATAAAAATTGCTTCTCTCTTTCTCTATCTCTCTCTCACTGTCCCTCTTTCTTTATATATATATATATATATATATATATATATATATATATATATTGACTAGGACTGGCTTAAGAAAAGAACAATATATCACATAGCATTTTAAATGGTGTAGACTAGAAGGAATTAGAATTGAAAGAGAAGCTTCCCAAATCTTTTGTCTCCCGAACTTTTCTTCTGTTGAAGGAGCTTCATTCTTTCTTGCCCACCCTATAAATATCTCCCTGTATCTCTGGTTTAGATGGATTCAAAGCACCCTTCCCACAGTTTCCAAATGCACATATTTCACCTCCAGCCAGTCAAAGAAATGAGAGTCTCATTCTACTCAGTCTCAATCCCCAAATTCTTATAGAGATAATCTGGTTATCTACACATGTATAAGGGTCCCACCTTCTGATTGTAGTTACAACTGCTAAGGAACAAGATCAGAGTACGCAGAATAATGGATCCAGTAGCTGGTTAGTGCAAGCAGCTAAAAGTGGCATGAGGAGCTGGGCAGCGTGTGCACCATGCCTCTCTGTTGAATTGTGTTTTTGAGTCCAGTTGTAAAAATTCATACATACATGTATTTGTCAGCTTTTTGTCACTGTGGCAAAATTTCACAGAAAATCAACTTAAAAGGAGGAAAGATCTATTTCAACTCAGGGTTTCAGAGATGGGTTCTTGGCCCTGTTGCTTTCGGCCTGTAGCAAGGCAATACATCATGGCAGAAGAGTTTGTGGTGGAGCAAAGCTGTTCACCTCATGGTGGCCAGGAAGCAGAGAGAGAAAGGGTAAGGTGCCAGTGTCCTCATACACCCTTGAAGGGTATGACCCAATGTCCCACTTGCTCCTGGTTGGTCTTTCCTCCAAAATTTTCCACCACCCAAAAGCAACACCATTTGCCAATCAAGTCTCCAAATTAGAAGACTTTGAAGGACATTGCAGAGTAAACTATAGCAGGATGCTTGCAAAAAAATTAAACATAAAAAAATACACACAAACAAGCATATAATCTTCTATTGATTGTTAAATTTTTTGGTGTTTAACTACTAACACCCTTTAACATGGACATGTTAATACAATATCTTTTAAGAGTCATTAAACTTCCCAAGGGGAGTTTCCTGGTTACTGACATCACAAAGCCAGAAAAAGCTATGAGCAACGTCCATTCCTGAGATGTGGTGGGAGTGAACCTGGCTGAGATGGCAGCATTTAGGAAGACAGGTGCCATGGGAGGAAAGGCAAGCTTTATGCGGCACTTTGCAAAGTATAAAAGGGCCTTGTTCTGCCAGTCTGTGTGATTTCTGAAAACAACTAGTGGGAGGAACATGATTGTTGTCTGTAGCTCTTGTGAGTAGATGGAACCTGAGAGAAGTATGCTGATATATCTGTGATCATTCACAGCTTAACTCCTAGAAGACGTACCTGAACACAGAGCTTCTGCCTTTCCAGTGAATCCCACATGCAGTCTTTGAAACACGGTTCAGCACATTCTTGCAGGAGCACCTGTTGGTTCCGGGTACTGAGATGAAAAAACACTCAGAGGAACATCCAACACATCATAACCCCCCATAAGCATCAATTATTTTGAGATTACACTTTGAGAAACCCTGTAAGTTAACCATCAAGACTATGGACTCTTTCATCACGTTTGAGCATGCAAACCCGTATTTGAGTACCCTGTGCCTTTGCTTACTGACTGTGTCCACCTCTCTGTACCTCATTTCTTTATCTGCAAACTAAAACATTTTTACAAAGAATCTCCCAAATCTTTTAAATGCAGGTTTCATGATTTAAAATATTTAAAGCACTATATGAGTTAATTATTGCCAAAGAAGAGACACTATGTGATTGGGAATTTTACAGACACAGTGAGTGGGATGGTCAACCCTCCATCTCAGAGATGTAGTCAAAGACAAAATTTCTTCTCACTGTTTCACCCTCCAGCCTTTGTCTGAGGATTCATTTTAACACCATGCCCTATGATTATAGGGATTACCTTAATTGGCTTAAACAAATCTACGTGGATGGTCCTTTTGATGATCCAGCTTTTGCCAACTCATTTGTAGCCTTGGTTCTTGCTGCAAAAGCAATTAGTTTTCCTTTTTAAACATGTAATGACAAATTGACAAGTTTATCCTTTTAATCTGTGGTGATAGAACTGGTTAATTTCAATGCAGTTTTTAGGGCAAATTGATCAGGTTGCCTCAGGGCAGTGACCTGAGTTCAGTTTCACTGATTCAAGGGGCTCATGACAGTTCTCAGTGTCTGCAGAGTTAGATTTCAGCTTTTCTTTTTCTTTAGTTCTTCCAAATGTCATATCAAGAACTTTGCAGTGGTAGTGTGTTTCTCAGTAGCAAAAAAACAAAATTCAGTGCCTCCCCAAATCAAATTTACAAATCAATGATACATGCAATCATTTTATTGCAATGAATGAATTTATGTTCAGGTTCACCTGGAATTTCTGATAGTACAAAATTTGTAGTTTTCTTGTGATTTGGAAGTATAGCGTTTTCTGCTTTATACATTAGGCATACGTTCCAAGACCTTGAGTGGATGTTTAATAGTACAGGCAATGCCAGCCCCTATATACTGTGTTTTTCTCTACATATACTTATCAATGATAAAGCTTAATTTCTAAATTAGGCACAGTAATAAATTAACAACAGTAACTAATAATAAATTATTATGAGTGTACTACAATAAAGATTATACAAATATAGTTTTTCTCAAAGCATCTTATTGCACTTGCACCTTTGACTTAAATGAAGCACTTTATGCCTTCTCATCCTTTTATTGTCATATCAGCATCACTACCCTCTTGCTTTGGAGTCATTAGTAAATAAAATAAAGCTTATTTGAACACAAGCACTGCCATTTGGGGAGAGTTGATCTAATAACTAAGATGGCTACTAAGAGACTAATGGCTAATTGCTAACCCAGAGCGGATTCATTGGATAAAGGGATAATTAATGTCTTTGGCCACGCAGCATAGGATTTCACCATGCTGCTCAACAGTAACCAATTAAAAACCCACAAATTGTTTATTGCTGGAACTGTTCATTTAACATTTTTTTAAAGATAAGAGGGCAGTGTGTGTGAGAGAGAGATAGAAACAATTTTTATTGAGTTTTTCACATGGCTTTCATTGATTGCTCTGACACTTAGTTGTGCACATGGGTCGTGGGTTTGAATCTGTGTACTTGCACATGCCAGTCAAGCACAACCCCCAAGCCACCACTTCAGCCACTCATTTGACATTTTTTGAATCATGGCTTAACACATACAACTGAATCCTCAGAAAATAAAACTACAGATAAATAAGCACTAGAGAAATTTTAAAATTTATCTCTTTAAAGTCCAAATAATTTAAAATCATTTATTAAGATCAGACATCAGGGGTCTGGAGCAGTAGATTGGTGGTTACAGTGCTTGCCTTGCATAGGCAAGTATGCGAGTTCAAACCCCAGCACCACGTACACAACAAAGTGTCAGAGGAATGAAAGTCACATGAAAAACTAAATAAAAATTGCTTCTCTCTTTCTCTCTCTCTCTCACTGTTCCCTCTTTCTTGAAAAACAAAAAAAGACACATCAGGGCCCAGGGATGTGACTGAGTGGTAGAATACTTGCCTTCCACGTATAAGTCCCTTGGTACAATCCCTGGTACCATAAAAAGAATAAAAGATCACCAAACTCTAAAAAAAAATGGAAGCATGTTAAAAAGAACTAAAAACATATAGGTTAAGAAATGGTTATTTAGAAAATCTTAAATCCAAATATCTGTTAATACAACATGAAAAATGTGCTAGCTAAAACTTCTCATGGTAGTTAGCCCTACCTCCTTCAGTTGCCATGGCCTCCCAATAATGCCATAAAATTGTCACATTTACAGATGAAGTCAGAGTCATTGCATTTCCTAAAAGCCCCACCTCGGAACCTTGCTGCACTGGACATTGAGCTTCAACACATGTGCCTTTGGGGAACATTTCAGATTTGAAACGGTACATTAGGAGACAGCAGAAGGGATGCCATAAAGCTAAAAAGCTTTTGCACTGCCAAAGAAATAATCAAAAGAGTCAAGAAGTTTCCTACAGAATTGGAGTGAATCATGGGCTGTGATTCCTCATGGGCCTCATATTCAGAATCTACAAAATCTTCAAAAATCTCAACTACAAAAACACAAACAACCCAATTAATAAATGGGCCAAAGAGCTAAATCGAAACTTCTCACCAGAGGACATTGATCAAGCCAATGAATACACGAGAAAGTGCTCTAAATCAGTAGAAATCAGAGAAATGCAAACGAAAACTACATTAAGATATCACCTCATGCTAGTCAAATTGGCAAAAATGAAGAAAATAAACAATAATAGGTGCTGGAGGGATTGTGGCGAGATAGGCACACTAGCACACTATTGGTGGAACTGCACACTGGTACAACCCCTCTGGAAAGCAGTGTGGAGAATCCTCAAAAAACTAGGGATGAGCCTACCATTTGATCATGCTATTCCTCCCTTGGTATTTTTCCAGGGAATTTAGAATCAGCACACTACAGTGACAGCAAAATCGATGTTCGCAGCAGCTCAATTTATAATTTAACTAAGTTATGGAAACAACCCAGATGTCCCTCACTGGATGAATGGATCCAAAAATGGTGGTACATATATACAATGGAGTTCTACTCAGCAATTAGAAACAATGATATTGCGGCCTTTGATGGTAAATGGATGGCTATGGAAGAAATTATGTTGAGTGAAATAAGCATAACTCAGAGAACCAAGGGTCGAATGTCCTCACCCATCTGTGAAGGCTGGAGCTAGACCCCGGCCATTGAGAAAGGAGGTCTATTATGTTTTAAATCTGGATAAGGTGTAATGTCATACAACCTAAGGCATTTGTAGAGATGTATTGGGACAGGGTGGGGGTGGGGGGATAAGGATGTGTAATTGAGGGGGGGGCAACTGAGGGTAAATCTAATTTTCAGAATTTGTATATAGATTATATTATTTTGTTAGAAGCCTATTTGATTGTTCAACAAATAAATTTCTGAATAAAAAAATAAAAAAGTAAAAAATCTATGCATATAAATACTTAACGATGAGTTTTCCTGATATATACATTTATAAGATCCTAGCTGTTGATATTTACGGAAGATAGACCATGAGCTATAACCAGAGAAGACTATCATTGTGATGATCACATACAAAGCACTGGTCGTACAACCCGGGACTAAAAAATGTCAGACTTTTTTTTAAAGAACACAAGAAATTTACGTACAAAGAAGTATCAAATTACTCTACAAATCTACTTGGCCACCATATCATTTAATAGATGATACAAATGTGTTCCAAAAGAAGTCTATATGAGACTTTTCTCTATGTGTTCGTCAGCTTTTCATCTTTGTGATGTAATTCTGTGAAAAACAACTGACAGGGAGAAAGGTCTCTTTTGGCTTGTGCTTTCAGAGGTCTCAGTCCACTGTCACCTGGCTCCATTGCTTTGGGACTGAGGTAAGACAGAGCATCAAGGAGGACAAAGCATGAAAGAGCAAAGCTGATTACCTCACAGCACAGAGACCGCAAGGAAGGGGCCAGGGACAAGATGTAACTATGGCAAAACCCCAGTCACCGGCTTCCTCCAAGTAGGCTCTACCTCCTTCAGTTGCCATGACCTCTCAATAATGCCATAAAATTGTCAATTCACAGATGAGGTCAGAGTCCATTGCATTTCCTGAAAGCCCCACCTCTGAACATTGCTGCACCTGGCACCGAGCTTTCAACATGTGTGTCTTTGGGGAACATTTCAAAATCTACACTTTTAAGAAATTTCATCTAGATGGGGAGAAGGAATGTGATTTCAGTCAGAAAAATAGGAGTTTTTAGCTGGCAACATAATTAGAACTGACATGCACTATAGCATTAAAAATTCCCTTATTTGACTACACTCTTCAGTATATTGTTTTTTAGGATACAGAGTGAGTGAGAGAATGAGTGTTAAATTTTTATATTTTTAATCTGGCTTTTGTTTTTCTTACACTTAATTGTGGATGTGGTGCTGGGGATTGAACCCAGGTCCTCGAACATGCCAGGCAAGCACTCTACCACTGAGTTACCTTTCCAGTTCCTTTAGTCTAATATATATTGATATTTGAATTATACTTGAAAAATATGTCTCCAGGTTCCTTCTTTCTTTATTTCTTTTTTTTTCCTTTTTGTGCATATGTGAAAAACAATCTCTGTTGTTTCTTTCTGACTATCTAAAGAGGAAGGAAAATCTTCTCTTTGATCACATCCTATAGTTTTAATGTCAAGCAGTCATTTATGCCCATCAGTGCTTCTCTAAATGATGATTAGAGGGTTTATTGATTAATGGGATTATTCTACATGTATAATCTATTCCTTAGACTTGGTCTCCTAACAACATCTGGAAGAGCCTCTGCAAAAGACTGGAGGATAGTAGGAAGACAAAGGGGCTGGGGAAAAGAATGGGAAACCCCAGCATTCTGGTTGCATGGTCAGACAACTGGCAGCTTCCATGGACAAGAAAGTAATTTTCACTTTTTATTTTCGGTACTGGAGACTGAACCCAGAGGTGCTTAACCACTTAGCCACATGCCCAGTACTTTTATTTTTATTTTTGAGAGAGGGTCTCCCTAACTTGTTTAGGGCTTCACTGAGTTGCTGAGGCTGGCTTTGAATTTGAGATCCTTCTGCCAAAGCCTACCTAGACACTGGGATTACAGGGCTCCACCATCCAGTCCAGCTTGAAAGAGGAAGTCTTGAAGCTTCATTCCTAACAGCTGATTTGAGATTTCATCAGAGTTCTGCAATGATAACTCACTGGGCAGAAAAATTGATTCCCAGTTCAACTTCAGGGATACTGTAGTTCCCTTGAGGCACAGTTCTTCCTACACTCTGCAACCTATTTATTGTAAATAAGAGGTAATTTATGATTGTTTTGTTTTGCTGTATAGACACAGTGGTTATAGAAAAGACAGTCATATATTCTGAAAATACATGGAATTAACCCTGTGTCTTATTTCTCTACGCTGTATTGAATAATTTCTGTCTTAATTTGTGCCAACCAGGTTCATGTAAGAATAACGGAATTTATGAAATCAATGCCTTTATACACTTGATCCAAGGAGCTTTTAAAATTTCTGATGTTTAGGTTATACCCCAAAGCAATTAAATTAGGAACTCTTGGCGAATAGTACTATGCATGAGTATTTTGTTAAAATCCCAGAGAATTCCAATGTGCAGTCAAGGATAAAAGCACTGCTCTAATTATTTAATATACTTTAATCAAGTATATCTCTTAGAAAGTCTGAAGATGAAAAGTTCCCAAGCTTTGTTATGGAAGCTGAGTTTGCAATGTGAATAAATGAATAAATAAGACATCTTTAAACCATCCTCAAAATGGGAGAACTCAACTCCCAATCATAATAATTTATGCAAATCATGTTTGAGTAATGTAAATTATTCCAGTATGATCTCTTTTGGTCTGTATATATATTTTGAGTGTATATGTTTTGTTCAGTTGATCACTATTTTAGATTTTATGGCAATTAAATTTCCTAATTAACACAAATGCTTTGTTTATTCCAAATAAGTACATAATTAGTTTCTTAAAAAAAATAAAAGAATGTCAAAAGCTAAACAGAAGCCTTGTTCTTCTTCTAAATTTCTTCAATTAGAGTAATGAGTCTCTGTTCACTAAGGAAACACACATTTTTAATTAAGCTAATTAGAAGTAAAATCAACATAACTTATGGTTAAATATGTCTCCAATGAGGATCATATGATCGAATTTATATACACTTATAAGCTAAGAGCTAGGAGAGGATTTGGGGATATACAAACACTTGAGGTATTCTAGTACTCACTCCTAAGGCTTAAGTTTGCTATTCCATAATATTTTCCCAGGAGTTATGCCTCCCCAAGTTTTTTCTTAAGTACCCTAGAGAAAGAAAAACTATAAAATCTTAGAATGAGCTTTCCAGCCATCCCACCGCATTTTTATTGCACTTTTTAAAATATCCAATTAAGTTTTTTGACTCTTTTCCCCACTTTTTTATTCTTGCGCTTCTTACTTCGTCTGAGTTTGTTGATTGCATCCATTCCTCAGAGCCTTGTAGCTATAAGACCAAAAGCAAGGATGGAGGAAAGAGCATCTGCTCTGCCCAGGCCTCCTTCAAGCGAGAGCACACTGTTGTCACTTCGCCCTCTACCCACCTGCTAACGCGGGGTGGCTTGGGTTCATACATCCTCAAATAATCTGCATTTTGATCCAGTCTGTTTTACTCCCACACACTGAATCTAAAATACATGTGAAAATAAGAACTTGCACAAATATTCATCAGAAATGGAATCTAGAGGAGAGGAAGATGTCACTTACTAATCAAACAATTCCAGGCAAATTTGCATTTGTGTGACATAATTTTAACATATTTAGTATGGGAATTACTTATCTTTCAAGTCTGTTATGTAGATTGCAGATAGCAAAATAATACTAAAGTGTTTAGCACATGTAATATCCCCTTGTTATTTTTTAATTCTTATTTCTTTATTAAGATTGCTGTGATAACATGCATGACTACATGATTAGGAAAGGCTCTTCATCTGTGTTATGACATTAAAAGTACCACCATTACAATCTTGTTATATGAAACAAATTAAGTGAAAAAAATGAAAACGAGCCTCAACATGTAAATTACCATGAATGCTAACTATTATTATTTGCTTGTATCATTGTATTTCATAGTAATCAAAAGTATTTGGATTTTTTTTAGAAATGTTCTTTCTAATCAAACTCCTGGAAAATACATTAGGATCTTGACCAAATTAAAGCTATAAAATTAAAAGGGTGCAAATTCCATAAGGAAATTGATTTCATAAAGCTGCTAGAGAAATACAACTAGTTAGGATGCTAGAGGGGATAAAGAGGATAAAGAAGGGGTTATGTCCAGCTACCAATGTCATAAAGTGTCTTTCTTCCTTAAAAAGTTCAATAAAGTGCTGGAAATTATAAAATGAAAATAGTCTTGTTTTTCAATTAAATGTTCTGTTGTTTCTATTCTTACCCTCTCAGGTTATCTTATTTCATCCTCTCTGAAAATAAAATCCCTTGTGGATTAAATTTCTAAAGCTGACATTTTGATGTCAATCCATGTTGAATTGGCCACCCACTGAATTCTGTCAACATTGAAGATTAAATGACTTTTAAACTTCAGCTGAACTGAAAAACTACTACAATTGTAACCTTAGAAAATTGATTCCTATTTGGATTCTTTGTGAAAGATAAAAGATACCAAATCTGGCTATTATCAGTCTCTGTTTATTGTAAGTTATTTCTGAGTTGAGTTAATAAGAAGTTACTTTAAAAAAACACATTTTACTGCACTTTCTAATTGATGTTTATTGCAAAAAATACACAAATAGAAGAAGAAATTACATATAGTAAACCTATCCAGAGGTAAAATATTGATATTTTCTCTTCTTTTGTACAATGTTTTAAATAAGGATAGTTGGGAAATATATTTGTTTATTTGTTTGTTTTGGAAACTGATTTTTTAAATGTCAGGCTACGTGTTTCTATGCTATTTAACATAACACCACATTAATATTTTAGCAATGTTCCATTTTATTTATTTTACATTTTATTTATTTCTACTTTTTACTTTTTGCCAATCTCTCATACTTATCTATAGCAGTTTAATTTCATGAAAATTTCCCTCCCACATGACAATATTTACTTTTACCGTTACTTTTTTTTTAAAGAGAGAGAGAGAAAGACAGAGAGAATCAATTTTTATTGAGTTTTTAACATGACTTTCGTTGCTCTGACACTTAGTTGAGTACAAGGGTGCTGGGGTTTGAACCCGTGTACTGGTCCATGCCCTGCAAGCACCTTAACTGCTGAGCCACTGTGCCAGCCCCTTACCATTACTTTTAATCTTTGTCAGTTTCATAGGAAAAACATTATATTGATTTAAAGTGAGTTTCTTTGACTACTACTGTACTTCAGTGCTATTTTACAAATTGTGTTTATACTTTTATGACATGGCTCTTTAAGGTCTTTATTATATGATTATTTTGGAGCATTACCCTTTCTCATTAATATTTAATTGGTATAATCTTATGGAGGTTATTATTGGTCTGGAAAATATGTTGCAAACATTTACTCTATTTACCTTTAACATCACTTAAAATGTTCATACAAAGAAAACTTACATTTCTTTTTTTTGGAAAATCTACATTTTCTAAGTGATAAATACATAATTTTTCTTATTTTCTGCTACTTTCATAAGCTTCAGAAAAAGCTGCTCTATCCTAACATAGATATGAAATATATATGAACATATATCCATATTTGTATACATATAGTATAAATTTCCTTGTGTATTTTTCTTACAGGCATAAATGGTTGTAAATAATTGCACAAATAATACTTTGAAATAGTCTCATTGTAAACAGATCACACAAAACTAAAATACAAGTGGAATAGAAGGTTGTGTTCAATGTGAATTCTCTTTCTATCCATTTCCATCCTACAGCAACGATTGTATAAAAAGAGAGATAGAGAATATGCCATATCGTATACTTGGGAACATCCTCAAAAATATGTACTATTATGCATAGGATTTTGCAGTGTGCATGGGAAATTAAAAAATGTTATCCACTACTCTATCAAAAATTACAAAACTGTTGATATTTGCTCTTCACAAATCTCATGACCTCTTGCTGAAACTCCTTCCCATTCATTTTTAACTAACAGCAATGCATTTTCATTAGTGATAGATATAAATCTAAGTGTGGTGGAAAGAATGATGTTTACGCAGCATTTAGTCCCTAGGACAGGTGGAATAAGTCCTTATATGTCTGTCTTCCAGAGAAACAACAAATAGTAACTACAATGGGAACTTTGAATAAGTTCCACCCAAAATGTGATTCTCATGATAGATATTACATCCAACAGTGGCTTGTGTACTAGGCCATGACAAATTCACAAATTGATGACTTAAACAACAGTCTTTTATTTCTGGAAACAAGTCCAAGACCAAAGTATTAACAGGATTCTTTCTTCATGAGAATTTTGAGCACAAATCTGTCCCATGACTCTCACCAGCTTTCAAAAAATCCGTGGCATCCCATGGCTTATAGGAACATGACTCACATCTGTACCTTCATCTCTCTTGGTGTTCTCATTCCCTGTGTGTCTTTCTGTCCAAACTTCCCTGTTTTTGTGTTTGTTTTAAGAGAGAGGGACAGTGAGAGAGAGAAAGAAAGAATCAACTGTATTTAGTTTTTCATCTGGCTTTCAATGTTCTGACATTTTGTTATGTACTTGGTGCTGCGATTCAAACCCATATAATCGCACATGCCAGGCAAGAACAGTAACTGCTGAGCCACCACTCCAGCCCCAAACTTTCCCATTTTTAAGGAATCCAGAATTCTAGTCAATTTTTTCACTGCTGTGACCAAAAGATGTGACAAGAAGAAATAGAAGAGGAAACATAATTACGGGCTTACTGTTTCAGAGGTCTTAGTTCATAGATGGCCAGTACCATTCTCTGAGGCTCCAAGTAAGGCAGAACAACAAGGCAGAGGGTGTGACTGAGGAAAACAGCCCAGGACATCACATGGGGAAGCAAAGAGGGAGAGAACTGCTCAAGAAGGACAAAATAGAAATCCCAAAGGCTTGCTCCCTGGGATCCACTTCCTCCAGCCACCCTGTATCTGCCTATTGTTACCACCCAGGTAATTGCTATCCCTGGATTACTTCATTGATTGGATTAAGATAACAATAACACAATCACTATACCTCTAAACCTTTTTGAATTGTCTCACAGGAGAGCTTTCGGGGAATATCTAACATCTAAACCATTCAGCCAGTCTTATTGGATTAGGGGCTGTTCTCATAACCTCATCTTAACTAATTACATCAAAAACTTTATTTCAAAATAAAGTCATATTCTGCATTGCTGGAGGTAATGACCTTGACATATGTGTTTTGGATTTTGTAATTCAACCTATAACAGCAAAAATGGGTGTATTCATGTTTTCCCTGTAAGATACAATATTTTGGAGCTCTTTCCTTTTCAATAGTTTCTCATATCCCAACTGTCTCAGTCCACTATCCATTCCAAGACCTTTCTACTGGGTGCTTACAATGAACCATCAGAATTCAGATACTTTCAGATGAAATTTCAAACAGTAAAAAGCATAGAAAAACAGAGTTTGGGGCTCTATTGCTTTTCACACAACTAAGACAATTCTGCACTAACACATCTTTTATTTTGAGTTTCTACGTAAGAAGGGTTTTATTGCCTTGAAATTGAGAAAAAATAAAATTTAAAACCAAATTTTAGCATGAAGGAATTGATGGAGTGATGAAATATTCTGAGTTAGAGAGTGTTGATGGTTTCACAACCTTGTAATATAGTAAAACCTACTGACTTGTATACTTTAAAAAGGTGACTTTTATAGTATGTGAATTATTTCTCAATTTTAAAATACTTATTAAATTTCCTCAGGAGAAAAGCAGGTTATAAAAGTGTTTATAAGTACATTACTGCCCTCCAAAGTAAACAAGAAATAAAACAAAGCCTTGAGGTATTGGCTTTTAACACATAAAGTATTAGTCTTAAAGTAGGGTCTTCCAGATTGTCCCAGAAGTTTCATCATAGTTACATCATTTCCTTTTGGAATATATTGGATTCTGATCCCTTCTGAAGGATAAGTTACATTGTATCTTTTTAGTTTTTGCAAAGCATTAGGAAATGACTGAAACATTATATTAATGGTCCCTACATAAGTGAATTTTGATAAGGATATGTGATAATGGACATAGTATCTGCTATACAGTAAGTACATAATAAATAATAGCTAAATGTAATTAATGCTATTACTGTTAGTGGTAGTACTATCATTTATTATTATTGAGATGAATGTCATTTTTATGAATTATAATTTAAAATATTATTTCATCCTCATTTTCAATGCAGAAGCCCTTTAATTGCATTGGTTGTCTCAGCTGAATAACTCTTTATCAATGTTCACTCATTCAGTAAGGTAGCCAATAATTATTTACTGAGCATTATGTAGCTTAACTTCTGGGCAAATGCAGGTACCTGAGTCCTAGTTTTGGCACCAAATGTTGGCCCTGTGCCTGTTCATGCTGAGAGTTGGCAGTCAGCCCCCCGTCTCTGTTCTCAGTGACGTAGGCTCCGTCTCCAACTGTGGTCTACTTGTGGTTCCTCCCTTATGTATCAGTCTGCTTATCATAGGTTTGACAGCCTTCAGTTTATAGTTTGCATTCATGAGCTGACTGGAGTTCAATTTGAGTGTGAAGCCTCTGGATCCAGCATTTGAGCTTTACTGATCTAAACCTTGGCACCTAAATTATATTTATTCTCCTATTCAGAATATGAGCTGGAATAGTAGCCAAATGAAATTAATTCTATTACCCCAAGTTCTGTATACAAATGCAAGGGCATTACCCTGCCTTTTAACTTTTTAAGAAATTTAAAAAGTAAACATATATTCACATTTTATATATGTTGGTATAATATAATTTACAAATCTTGATTTATTGATCTATGTACCTATTTAAGAAGTCACTTGACATTCTAAGAACACCAGACCCATGAGCAGGAGAAAGTGTTCTGTAACTCGACCAGCTGATTTTATCCTCTGCATGCTTTCTCATCTGGTGATTTTTTTAAAAAATATGCACACATTTATTGTTTGACCATTTTAGAGGCTGGAACAGTGGCTCAGCGAGTAGAGCACTTACTTGGCAAGCATGAGGACCCAGGTTCAAACCTCAGCACCACATGCTCAATTGTTAGGGAAGCAAAGGCCAAATGAAAAAATAAATAAAATTGATTCACTTTCTGCCTCCCTACATCCCACCTCTTTCCCTATTAAGAAAAATTTTTGACCATTTTAAACTCATCAAGGGGAATATAACAACCAAAAAATTCAGTTAAACATTCGATTTTTTGCTTTCCTTCTTTCCATCCTCTTTTTGCTTCTCTTTCCTTTATTTCTCCCTTCTATATGTCATTAGAATTAGCCATTTGTTTGAATTTTATTATAACTTAAGTGTACACAAACATCTTTTACCATTTAGTATGGCCTAGGACAGGGAGAGACAGAAATATGATACACTGTCAAATATGGCCTTAAAACAACATTTTATCACTGTACAATTTAGTAATTTTCTAGTATACTTTCTTTTTATATAGTGATTCAAGCCCATTGTGGAAAAGATAAAATGTTTTTGGAATACCAAAGTATGTGGAACTGGAGTATCTGTTTCCATACATCTGTAATGACTTGGATGAATCTTTTCATAGCTCTAGTTCCTATCATTTGTGACCTGTGCAAGCTGTTGGCAGGCACTTTTTACCCAATTTTTCCATTCTGGCTTAAATATCATGAAAGGATCTCAATTCCTGAACAGACCTTTGCAAACAATTTTAGGTCCTTGTCTCTGCTTCAGTCTACAGGGTTCAAAATCTCCAGTGGCTAACTAAAGGCAGTTGTTAATAGGAATCCTTTCTGCTGAACAGCAATAGCATCAACAAGACTTGGACATCAATAGTGCTTCAGTGTCAATGATGTTAATTATTATATTCTCATCGTTCAAGAAGAACAGACAGTCCCTCAATTTACAATAGTTCCATTTAGCATGTTTAAGCTTTACAATGGTGCAAAACAACACTTACTCATTAGCCATACCACTTTTAAGTTTGAATGTTGCTGTTTTCCTCCTGCTAGTGATATGTGGTACTATTATACACTTTTGTTGGGCAGTGTCCAAAAGTCACAGCTGCAGGTCAGCCAAGTGGTCCTGAAGGTTAACAACTGATCCTGGGCAGTGGTCTGTGCTGCTAAGCTATGCTATTCAATAGGTTAGATATATAAATGCTTTTCCAACTTGGGATATTTTCAACACCCAGTGGGTCTAGCAGGACATGACCTTGTCATAAGTCAAGGAGCATATTTATCTTCAATGGATCAATATCATATCAGCCTATTGCCTTCTGACCGCTGTCCCTGAAAACCACATTAATTAGGCTCATTTGCCTGAAAAAAAAAAAAGAAGCACACTCAAATCACTTCAATAAATTAGGTTTAGAGGTAAATAGATGCGTATGCAGTGATGACTCTATGAAAAGCTCTTGTTTAATACACACATTAGAGAACAATGTGCACTATTTGGATTTATTAGTGTGATACAAGTGGTTGTTTTAAGAGTAACTGTATCATGTTCCCAGAAGGAGGTGATTATTGATTTCAAAGCCTAAGAGCCTCTTCATGATTTTTAGATTTGACAACTCCCTTCAGCAGATTGATGTTTTGGGGATACCATCAGCCTGCTGGTAACAGGATTTGCCAGAGATTGCATTGGAAGCCTCCACCTGATTGCTGGGCCACTCATTGCTGAACCCATTCCAGTGGTTTCCAGTCAGGAGTGTGGAGTCCTAGGGTACAGAACATGGTGACATATGAACAGGGAACTTTTATGAACAAGGGCGCATACAGAATAGTCTTCCTGTAGCAGGTGCCCAAAATTTATTTCAAGTAAAGAGACAGTACCTAGCAGACAGATTTAAATTTTGTAGCACTGGTAATAAAAATGACTTATGTTCTAGTTTTAATTAAAGATGTCACAGCTACCTATTAGGAGAAATGTGATATAGGTGTGGGATGTCTTCAACTCTTCCTCTATCTGTTCATTCTTTTTCAGGCTGATGCCCAAGTTTTACTCCTAGCTGAGCATCTCTCAGCACATCAGAAAATTACTTATACTGATTTTCAAATAATATGAAAATTATACAATTGTACAGAGAGTACAGTAGTCTTCCAGCAGAATTATAAACAGTGGAGTCAATTTTAGGAGGCAAGGACCCCAGGAAAAAATGGAGCTATAGGTAAAGGCAAGGAGTATGGTATTGATGGATCAGTTTCAAGCATCTCCTTCCTCTTTTGTCCCATCATTCATTGGTTCTCTTCCTAGATTCCACAGCTGAGTTATTATCTTCCTATGGTGTTGGTAACATGTAGTTATCTTCTTGGGCTTCTCCATACTCTTAAAGTACAATAAAGAAAGAACGAATTGCATTTGATCAGGATACTAGCAGACAGTTGATTGTGCACACGTATTTATTTGAAAAAGAACAACTAAATAACAAAATGCATGATTTCTCATTCTGTGCTGTTATATATAAACACAGCTTGATAGGCATTTATAAACATCCAGACCACATGATTTTCCCTGTCTGTTCTAACTCCGTAGTTTAACTAATATACATAGGAAAAAAACTGAAGTTCTTGTTTCACAAAATAGTTTAAAAGGTTTACTATCTATTGCACATTCTCCTGAATTTGGTTGGAGGATAGACATTCACTGGTGGTCAATATTTGTTCTAAAGATGTGTTATATAAGCATTAGCAGAAAGATACCCTCTTACGTACAACAATACAATGGTAGTACAGAAAAATGACATTCACGTAACCCACAGCAAATCACACTGGATGAATTAGAACTGTCCATTGCTTTCTAAAATGTCTTGGCTGGGCAATTGCTTTGATCAGTCAAGGACATGAGAGAAAATTCTAAAATTTCCATGAGCTATTTTTCCTCAAAAAGTTTTCTTTTATGTTCTGATTTCAAACCCAACAGAGCTTGTAAACCTTGCTTTAATCTTAGTTCCAACATTTCCCTTTCTCTTCCTTCTCTTCCTATCATCCCTTGTTATTCTTCAATATATTTGAAAATAATATTAAACATTTTCATTTTTGTAAAGGCATGTAATAGAGTTTGTTCAAATATCTTATACTTGCAACTATATCACATAAATATTGTATCTCATAAATATCGTATCTTGCAACTGTATCTCATAAATTTTAACATATTGCATTTTGTTTTATGAATGAATCCAAAAGTTCTGGTACACACACACACACACACACACACAATGGAGTTCTACTCAGCTATTAGAAATAATGATATTGCATACATTGAAGGTAAATGGATGGCAATGGAAGAAATCATGCTGAGCGAAGTTAGCCATCCAGACAGTCAATGGCCAAGTGTTTTCCCTCATTTGAGGAAACTGGAGCCAAACCCAGGTTTGGGGGAAAGGTAAATAAACTCATTGATTAGAACCATAGATTACATAGGGATTTTTCTAAGGAATGGCTCACCTGAGGAAATTTGTTGGCTGAATTACTTTGTTAACTTGTGTGCTTGTTCAATTATGTAACAACGAATCCCAACATGTTGTGCAATCATAATGCATCAATTAAAATATGGAAAAAATTAAAATAACAAATAATTTGGTCAAAAAAGGAAAGGAATAGCTCAGAATTCTGATTTCTTAACTATACACAAAAATCGGTAGCTTTGCTATTTGTCTGATTTGTTCCCTGTTGTCTTTAGAAGCCAGAATTATTATTAAAATCGTTAAATATTAAGTGATTATTCATTACAATTAGCTTTTAAAAATTTTTGCTTTTTGGAGTCATCAAGATAGTTACTATGACTAGTGGTAGAATATACAAATGAAGTGTCTGACTAGACTCTTCTTTCTTAAAGTAAAAAATGAAAAAGACAGAGCTCAGAAATTTCATGCAATTTCTGAAGAAACAGTACAGTATAGCAACAACCTGATGATGATGCTGATGATGCAGATGTTGACAAAGGTGAATATAAAACATAGGTGAGAAGGATGAATATAGAACTTTGGTAAAATGACACAATCAAACTCCTTCTTGGTTAGTGCTGTGCACTTGTGTCCTATACTGATTTCAGCACAGAGAAGAATCCATTACACAATGAAAAGGTGAACCTGAAAAGTAATACAATTTATGTATTGATTTTGTTTTTAGAAATAAATATACTATGGACTTAATGCTCATTTTTTCTGTAAATCTATAACTGCTCTAAAAAATTATTTTTTCATTTAAAAATGCAGTGCTGGAAGACCTACCACTAAATCTTCTCTTTTAATGAGTTAATAAATAGTTATTACTGATTTTAAAAAATTAATCCAAGTCCCTTATTGCTAAATGTTAATATACAAATCTACCCAAAATGAATAGCAGATGTAGAAGAAGATCCTGAGAAATCTTCTTTAAATGTCAAACATAATCAGGCTGATATATACTTAGTATATTTTAATCAGGGATATTAACAAATCAGTCTGTCAGTCAGTTGATGCTAATTAAGCTTTGGGTTTCTAATAATATTTCCAACTCATGAAATTTGAGTTTGCCTGGGATAAGCCAAGTAAGACTTTAAGAAAATTTAATTGATTCTTTATCTAGACACATGGGAATATTCTGGTGTAGATGTTGGAAATGTTCCTGCCTGACTTTTAACTTTCTCTTATCAGCTTTTTTACAAATGTTTCTCCATGACTGATAAAACCCTTTTACAAGACTTGATGCTGATTGAGAGGAGTCAGAAAAAGCTCCTACAATAATGGATTTGTACTGCCAACTCCAAGTTGAGTCTTCTCTTGAAGATATGAAAGCAGAAAAGACATATGCTAGAAAGGGAGGGGATGCTCCAGTCTGAGTCAGTCCTCTGCTAAGGTATGGTCAGGGTCAGTTGTGCTTGATAATCTGGAGGAGGCAGTTAGTACAAACCCACTTTAATCAGAATTTAAGGAAGTTTTTGCAAAAGTAAAATTGAAATAGCAAGCTTGGCCATAACAATACTTAATTCCTAAAGGGAAGTTCATCCTTCTGAACAGATATAACTCTGAATGCAGGGATGTGTTCTTCACTTGGTTCATTGTGATTTGTAGGGTGAGATGGAGAAAAGCCATGAGTTACTATGTGAAGATATGCTTTTAGAACAATGCTGGAGGCACCCTAAGGCCTCAAAACATACTACAGAGCCTTTGTAACAAAACCAGCATGCTATTGGTATATGAACAGACAAACAGACAGAAAGAATAAAATAGAGGACCCACGAACAGGTCCATACATCTGCAGCTATTAATTCTCAACAAAGAAGCCAAAAATATACATCGGAGAAAAGAGTCTTTTCAACAAATGGTATTAGGAAAACTGGATATCTACATGTAAAAGAGTGAAACTAGATCACTCTCCCTCACCTCATATAAAACTCAACTGAAGATGGATCAAAGAAGGGCTGAGTATGCGGCTCAGTGGTACAACGTTTGCCTGCCATGTATACCACTCTGGGTTTGATTCCCAGCACCACACACAGAAAAACACAAATCAAAGAACTTAATATAAGACATGAAAATTGGGACCTACTAGAAGAAACATAAAGGAAATACTTCAAGTTATTGGAATGGGTGAATGTGTCCTGAATAGAACTCCTATAGCTCAGGAAACATTAGCATGAGTAGAAAATAAGATGATATCAAATTTTAAAGTTCTATACAGCAATGACACTATCAACTTAGTGAAGACACAGCTTACAAAATAAAAGAAAATGATTGAAGCCATTCATGAGACAGAGGATTAATATATAAAGAACTAAAAATAAAAAACCCCAAAAGAATAAGCAATGCATCAATAAAGTGGAAACGGGCTGAACATACACTTCTTAAAAGAAGCGGTAAGGGCCAATAAGGAGAATTTCAGCATCTCTAGCTGTCTGGGAAATGCAAAAAAAAAAAAAAAAAAAACTACACTGAGATTCTATCTCACCAGTCAAAATGACTATTATTAAGAAACTCTGAAGCCTTAGGCAGGAGGATTGCAAGTTCAAAGCTAGCTTCAGCTTTTAGTGATGTCATAAAAGACTTAACAAGAACTTCTTAAAATAAAAAGGTTGGGGATATGGCTCAGTGGTTAAGTTACACTGAGTTTAATCCATGGTGACAAAAAAATTATCAGGGAAGCAGAAAAGGGAAACTTCATATACTGTTTGTGCAGAATGTAAATTAGTACAGCTACTGTAGAAAACAATATGGATGGTCCTTAAAAAACTAAAAATATAACTTCTATATAATCCACCTATACCACTGCTTAGTGTATACACAAAGGAATTGAAGTTCGCATGCAACAAAGATACCTGCATACCCAGGTTTATCAAGGCACTATAAATAAGAGCCAAATTATGAAATCAGCCTAGATAGCTCTCAGAAGACAAATGGATAAAGGAAATGGGATATGTACACACAATGGAGAATTATTCAGCCATAAAGAGGAATGAAATCAAGTCATTCACAGAAAAATAAATGGAACTGAAAATCATGTTAAACAAAATTAGGAAGCCTCAGAATGACAAGTGTCACACGCTTTTTCTTATATGTGGAATCCAGAAAAGCCAAACAAAGCCAAAAGACAACATGAAAGTAGAAGTGAGACTCAAGAGAATTGTGATGAAAGAGCAAAATAGTGCAATAGGGAGGGTGGATATGTTCTAAGTATGTTGTATACATGGATAAGAATGTCACAGAGAAATCTATTTTTGTACAATTTGTGTGCACCAATAATTATAATGAAACATTTAAAACTTAAAAAAATTAAATAAAAGTAACAATATGCTTTTTAACCAAATCAACTAACTTGAGATTATTAAATTTTAACATGCACATGAATTATCTAAGGATCGTTTTAAAAGATAAATTCCAATTCAGTTGGTAGTTGGACCAAATGAGGCCAATGAACTATATTGCAGAGATCACAAAGTCTCTGATGCTAGGATCTATAAAGCTAGGGAAGAATATAAGCGATTACGGTCCACAGCGATGATATTATGGCTGTCCTTTAATATTAGAGTATGACAAAAAATTAGCAGCATTTCCTATGTATTGTCTCCAGACATTGAATAGGTATCATGATTTGGATGCAAGCTCATATAAGACAATCCGGGAAGGCTGAGGTAAATTGATTGGGTTATGAGAGCCTTAACTCAATCAGTGTGTTAATCCCCTAATAGGGACTAACTGGTAACTGTACCCTGGTGGGATAATCATCTGGAGGAAGTGCATCATTCAGGGTGTGCCTTTGCAGTGTATATCTTGTGTCTGGCATGAAGTTTTTCTCTCTGCTCCCTGGAACCATGCCTTCTGTCATGATAATCAGCTTCACCTCCAGAACCAAAAAGTGGAGCCTGCCTTCTATGAATTGATACCTCCGAATCTGTGAGCCACCATATGAACTTTTCCTCCTAAAATTGTTCTTGTCCATTTTCAGTCTCAGCAGCAAAAAAGCTGACTAAACCAATAGGTTTATAGTATCATAGGTCCCAGCCTAACTATGGCATAGTGTGACCCAGGAGTGATATTAGAGTCAGCAAATGTGAGAGACGGCTCCATGAGAAGCATCAGACGACCATGGGATGGCTCAAGCATCCTGAATGAAGCAAAACATTGTATATCCAAGTCATGCAACTATCTAGCAACAAAAATTAAAAAGAGTTTGCACAGCAAAGGAAATTATTTAAACATGAAGAAAGAGCCCACGGAATATGAAAAAATCTTTGCCAGTTACTCCTCTGACAGAGGATTAATATCCAGAATAAAGAACTCAAAAAACATCAAGCAATTGACCCAAACAAGAAATTGGGAAAAGAATCAAGCACAGTTTTCAAAATAAGAAGTACATATGGCCAACAGATACATGAAAACATGTTTCAACATCCCTGTCAATAAGGGAAATGCAAACCGAGATTACTTTCAAGTTTCATCTCACTCCATCAGAATGGTAGTCATCAAGAAAGCAAATAATAATCAATGTTAGTGAGGATGTGGGATAAAAGTGCACTCACACATTGTTGGTGGAATTGCATATTAGTACAACCAGTTTGGAAAGCAGTATGGAAATTCCTCAAAAGACTGGAAATAGAATCACATGACCAAGCTATTCTACTCTCTAATCTTCATCCAAAAGAACTAAGATCAGCAGGCTACAGTGATACAGGCACATCAATGTTTATGGCAGCACAATTCACAATAACCAAGTTATGGAACCAGCTCAGGTACCTGTCAACTGACGAATGGATAAAGAAAATGAGATACATATATACAAGGGACGTTTAGTCATCTATAAAGAAGAATGAAATTATGACATTTTCTAGTAAATGAATGGAAGTGGAGAATGTTATGCTAAGTTAAATATCAGACTCAGAAAACCAGAGGTGAAATGTTTTCTCTCATAGGTAGAATCTAGAGCAAAGTAAGGAGGTAGAAAGTTAGTAAGGCATGCATTCTATGGGAACAGAGAGAAGATCAGTGGAGTAGAGGAAGGAAATTTAGAGGGAGGAAGGAGGGAAAAAAAGGGAAGAAGAGTAGAATGAAATTAACAAAATTAACTTATGCATATTTATGAATGCACCATAGTGACTTCCACCTTTACATGTATCTTTAAAGCAACTTAAAAATGTAAATAGATGGGCTGGAGCGGTGGCTCAGCGGTTTCGGCGCTTGCCTGGCAAGCACGAGGACCCGGGTTCAAGCCCCAGCACTGCGTACACAACTGAATGTTGGAGCAACTAAAGCCATGTGAAAAACTAAATAAAGTTGTTTCTCTCTTTCTCTGTCTCTCTGCCTGTCCCTCTCTCTTTAAAAAAAATGTAAATAGAAAGAAGAACAGTAGGCGGGAGGAGGGGAGGGAAAGAGAAATCTCTGGGGTCTGATTTGGAGCAAATTACATTCCATGTACATATGATTATGTCAAAATGAGCCCAAATACTATGTATAAATATAATGTACAAGTAAAATATTTAGACATTAATTTTAAAAATGTTCTTCCACAAGGGAAACCAAACAGAAGAGGAGAAAAGTGATAAAGGCATAGATTAATTACTGGATAATTTGATGAGTATTTTCAAGATCACCTTCATGGATGTGTCCATAAATAACATGGGTGGTCATAGTTGTATTTGTGGAATATGGGAATCTGCTATAGTAGTAAGGGCAAGAGGTAATAAGTATGTGAATCGACAAAGATCCTAATGCCTATAATCATGCTAGAAGACAGTTCACTGAATGCTATTATTTCAGATGTAGCTCTACACACAAAGCCTCATCAAAAGAATTAGCCTTATTTTCACATTGAATTTGTCTAGTATAAACCAAGAAAGTGTTTTTGAAAATTTTGCCAAGTAAATCCCATTCTAGGGGGCATATCAGATGGTCCTGGTATAATGTTTAGAAACATCCTTAACTAATCTCGAACTTTTCTACACACTGAGATATATTAATAGCTTACACCACAGGTGGGCTTTATCTTTAAAAAGCCCCAAATTATGCAATCTACAGTATAGCCAATATTCATTGTGTTCACAGTACAAAACCCATCACTCTTTACTATCCAGGAAGGATTTATTCCAAGACTCATCACAGATACCAGAATCGGTGATGCTGAAATCACTTATATAAAATTAAGTAGTACTTGCATGTAACATACAAAATCCTCTAAAATATTTTAAATCATCTCTTAACTCTTTATAATACCAAATACAATGCAAATGCTATGTAAATAGTTGCTATTCTTGATAGCTTAAGAAATAGTGCAAGAAAAAAGTTCATACATATCAAATACAAATGCAATTCTGTTTCAAATATTTTCTATTTGTAGTTTATTGGACATGTTGATGTGGTGCCTATGGAGATGGAAGGCAGGCAGAATTGGAACATTCTGTGCCTGATTCAACATAGCCATTCCCCTGCTGTTGACTTCTAGAGAGAGGTCCACACTAGATCCCTTTTGCTGATTTCTGCTGCAGCAACAACATACTTGATGCCAAATAATTTATAAGAAACAGAAATTTATATCTTCAAAGTTCCAGAGGAAGGGAAATTTAAATGAAGACCAAAATAGTTTTGCCACATGGGAAGGTCTGGTCTGGTCTCTCTGTTCTTGTAGAGGAGGAACACTGGAGAGGAGGAATGCTGGGTCTTCGCAACATAAAAAGCAGAAATGTGGTAAGCTATGAACCCCTTCCATCAAGTCCTCCCACAAGGACATCTGCTCCCTGTTGAGAGGAGAGAAGTGACCATATCAATCCTATCCAAAAGGGCCCTTTTCCTTATTCCGTCAGATTGGCAATGACTGAAGTTTGGAGGAGACACATTCTACCCAGCATACTAAAGAATCAAGATAATACTATTTTAACATTGCTATATTTCAATATCCCCTAACTATTATATTATAACATTTTATTCTTAACATTAAATAAATATAAATTTAATCTCCCATCGATTAAACAGCATATACAAATATTCTTGCATACATATTTTGAAATTTAAGTTGATTATTTGCGAAGATTTGAATACAGCTTTTCAGCTAAGAGTTGAAATTGACGTAACACCTTCCTAGTTTTTTATCTTATATTTTTACTAAGGGAACTCAGGGTATTGGAAAGAATATTGATTATAGCCAAGTCGCACAGATTTTAATCTTCACTGTGTAATTTGCAAGCATCATTACAATGAGAAATTCACACGATCATTTTAAGACACAACTAAATTATCTATAACATGAGAATCATTAACTTGCACCTTGAGGAGTAAAAAGGACAATGTGAAATGCCTAATGCAGTGGATGTCTGTACCTTTTGACTTTAGTATAATAGATATCTATTTTTCATCCAAAAATTCATTAATAATAATTTAATTTAAAAAATAAAATGCAGATTTATGATATTGTAGTTGTGTGTGATTTCTCAAAGTTAAAGATTCCAGTGGCAAAGCTGGCGGCAGATCTGTGTTTGCAAACAAGATTTTTTCACTCCAGAATCATAGTTCTCACTACGATGCTGTTATTCACATTTAGAAAAATACTACAGGGATTATAGAAGTAACTTAAGTAATGCAATTTTAAATGAATGTGACATTTTTCACATCTTATACAGAAGTGAAAATATAGATCATATTTTGTTTTTAAAGAGGATAAACAAAAGAGTCACAAAACCATGTACATCCAGAGGTTATTGATTTGCCCAATTGAAACTTAACATCGTGTACATTGTACATTGATTTTTTTTCAGAATGCGTTGAAATGCATCTGTGCATTTTCCCTTGCTGAGTCTGCAAAGTTCCTATTAAAATCAGCACATTGTTTTGAATAAAGCTCCCCTGAGGGTCAATTAGATTTAAGTTTAGGTTAAAATTGAATGACCATGAATCCATATTACATGATGTTAACAAGCATTAACTTGAAGTCAAACTAGCATTTTACAAGCTGAATGAATAGAGCAATGAATCAGAGCTTCAGAGACTGCCCACCTTCAATGTCCTGCCAGAAATTTACATTCCTTTTGACTAGAACAGTATCAATGATGTCCTTTCAAATTCAAACATTTGACACCTTGGGAAGGTCAATATAGTTTTAAGCCTGAAATCTTTATTTTTGGAAATAAAAAGCAATTTGAAATATTCAGAGGGCTTGTAGGAAAGGATAACTGTTAATTTCAGAGCAGGAATAAATTGGAAACCACCAAGAAACATAAACTTATTTTTTTCTATACTGTTTAAACACATCAATGTCTCTAAGGTATTTTTCTAAAAGTTTCTTCAAATGATTATGCTAGGTTGAGCCAACTGAAAAATTTACATCCACTATAATAATAATGATTTACATTGAATGATATTATAATATAGATTTTTTGATATTTATTAAAGAGAGAAAGAAAGAATCAATTTTATTTAGTTTTTTATCTGGTCTGCATTGCTCTGACATTTAACTGTATATGTGGTGCTGGGGTTCGAACCTGAGTCCTTGAGCATGCTACGCAAATGCAATACCACTGAACCACTGCTCCAGTCCTACTTTTGAGATGCTAGATACAGTTTTTTTTTTCATTTTTGTCTTTTATAATCCTATGGTTCTAACTGCCCCAACTGTTTCCCTGCCATGGCAGTTTTCCAATGGCACCTGGAAGACATCACTGATCATTCTCAAGGGGGTCCATCAAGGACTCTCACAGTTGTGTGAAGAAAACAGCTTCCTGCAGACAGTGTTTGGAAAAGGGAGAAGAAAGAAGAGCATCTTGTGAAAAGAGTCTGCCTGGTTGGTAATTTTTCAAAGGTACTTCATAGATCAGAAGAGTTGTTGCAATACCTCATATGCACCACTAGAGGGATGAAAGATACGTAAAGTCAGGTTAATTAGAATCAATAAAGCCAAATCTTCTTTCACACTCAGTGTGCAAAGCTTAACTCTAGAGATACGTATTTTGTTGCTGCATTTTATAAAAATAGTGTTGCTTTTCAAACAGTGGAACTCCCCAGCTAACAACTGGAACTGTATTCCTAAGAAATAAATATTGAGCAAAACTTTGCAATCTCAATGATAGGATCCCAATTTAGCAATTAAGAAACCATATCAAGACTATTGGTAGTAGAGTGCTTCTTTTGTTTTCAAGGACAGAGAGAGAGAGAGAGAAAGAGAGAGAGAGAAAGAAAGAGAGAACATGGCAATCACCCCACCACCAGTGACTCCGAGAGGGTCCCGAGAAACACTTCACGCTGCAGGAGTGGAGGCGGATTCCCATGGTAGGACAAAGCTTTCAGTGTGGGGGAACATTATCCCCCTCTAATTTTTTAACTCCAAAGGAATAGAGTGGTGCATTAACGAATCTAAAGGAGAAGTTTGTGGTGCTCGCTCCATCGACCCCACACCTGGGGGGGGGAGCTACCCCAGAGGGGAGGAAACGGCTCAAGTTTCCTATCCAAGTGCCCTAACCTGGTTGCAGCGAGCCCTCTGACCTGCTCGATCATAATTTGCAAGAGCTGATTCTATAGTTCTGGGAATTAATCGCTCGCCTGAGGGAATTTACAGCTGTTTGAGCTAATCCAGCGCCGCCCACCATTTTGAGGTTTCCCTGAGGGCGGAGCTGGTTGCTCACTCAGCAGAAATGAAGCGAGACCCATAGTTTAAGCACGGACTTGGGGCCTCAGCCTCCAGGGTCAGAAAATCAGAATCTACTGCCCTGTGATCTGGCCGTCTCCCAAGGGGGCTGTGTGGTGCTGGGATACTCCTCTCCAGCTCTGGTCACTGCCAGCTCCACAGCCACGGGAGAGGAATCAGCACAAGAACTCTAACTTGGTCACAGTGGACAACACCTTTCCACCCGTGCTCACACTTGACAAGAGCTGAGTCAACCTTTAACTTAAACTCTGGCATCAGTGAACCCACCCCTGCGAGTGCATCACAGCCTCATTGCGAGGGCGGGGCTCGACGCTGACAAAGGAACCAGATCCATTGTTTAAGCATGGACTTGGGGCTCCAGTCTCTACAAACAGAAAGAAGAAGTTATTGCACCCCCCCCACCTGGCCCTCTGCCCTGGGGGCTGTGTGGAACTGTGAATCCCCTCTCCAGCTCGCAAACCTCTCAGACGGAGGAGACCTTCTGCCCACCCCTTACATGCCCAAACAGGAGGAGTCTGTGAACAGAGCTTGGTGCAGTAGGGCACATCCTTCTCAGGGGGACTGCCTGCCTCAGACTCTGCAAAAGCTGCCTGTAACTCTCTAACAAGGCAAGGTCTGTCACTAGCCTCAGGAAAAAAAGGGGCAGCCTGGGCTATCCCTTAGCATCTGAGCCCTGTGCATAGCCAATGCTCCATAGGCCCTGACCTCTTCAGATGGGCACCCCCTAGTGCTTGCAACTGAGAACCACATAAGCACTGGCACAATCTGGACTACCGCTGGCCGGGCTCTGTCAACCCCACAGAGCAGCTCTTGGGGCTTCTAAAGATCATAAGACACCCAGAGTGGGAAATCAGTGATCCTGGGGAAGCGAGTTTCAGTCTGGTCACTCTCCTTGGAACAGTCAGAGCCCCACACATCTACACTAGGATCAACTAGACTGTCTACAGCTTCTGAGACCCAGACCCAAGAAATTCTGGAGTGTGGACAGGCAGAAAATAACCACCCCAGTAATACAGCTCAGGGGATGCTGAATCTATCCTCACAATAAGTGTGAGAGAGCAGGATCTTATACTCCTTTGCAATAGAAAATTTTGAGGTGATCCTCCAAGAAAACCTAGGTCACTGTAGATAACCAAACTGCATCTCCCCCGACAAGCTCAACTGTGAAGAATCCCCAGCTAGATGGCATATTTGAACACATCCCCCAAGGTACATACTCTCTGACCTAGGGGACAAAATTTCAAAACTTTCCCAACTGCTTTTGTTTTTTGTTTGCCTCATTTTTTTTTTGAAACAGGGATCCAGCTAGAGTATAATATTTTTAATTTGTTCAACTTCTAACTTTTTAATGTTTTTGGTTTTTCTGGTTTTTTTAAAATCTTTTTTGCTTTATGGTTAGTACTGAACTTGGTGTTGGTGGATGTAAATATTTATCTGTGTGTATGTATTGGTGATTGGCTTCTACTGTCTCTATGTCTTCTTGAACCCCACTGCTATCTCTATACCTTTGGGATCCAACCAGGAAAACATTTCATGATAACAAAATAGCCCTCAGCCTCCTGTGGGTGAAGAAAACCATGCCCCATACTAACCTCTTCTTCCCCTGTGCTCTGGTGATTCCTAAATATAAGCAGTTTTCTGTCATCCTCACCCAAAGTCTTTACCCCACCTGCACCCCTTTCTATGTTTTCCTTATTCCTAATCAAATAACCTACTCCCCCAAATACCTTGTTCCTCTTTACTCTAAGTCAGGTGTTCTAATTTGCCTCCCCAATTCACCTCCTTGACTTCCTAATCATTTCTTTTCGCCACTTACTGAGGTCCTGCTAACTGAAGAAACAGACACACTTCAAAATGGGTACTTTCTTGCTATCATAGTATATTGTGAGAGTTCTCTCAAAGAAAACTGCTACTACTGGTGCTAGTCATCATCACATCTGTATTAGTTGAAACTTTCTAGTATCTACACCTATAGGTGTAGTAGTGTAGTTCTCACAAATCAGTCTGGCACCTTTAGGACTGAATTGCCCAAATAACTCCCCATCACTACGAAACAAAATCATAAATAGCTCCAATTACCCATAAAGAGTAACAAGGTTAAACTCCAAGACACACTCCCTGTTTCCGAAAATGAGGAAAAGGGGAAATAACTGCCCTCCTCAACCACACAGCTCTCTACCCAAGGACCCCATAGCTGGGGAACTAGATGAAAACTGAAGATATTGTATCAACATTATGATTAGTAACTCAATCAAAGAGTTGAAAGAAGAAATAAGGAAAGAGATCAGAGAACAATTTTAAGAGATGAGAGACAACTTTTATAAGGAAATAAGGAACCAATTCCATGAGATGAAAGATCACCTATACAAAGAATTAGACATTCTGAAAAGAGTTGTAACAGAACTATCAGAATTGAAAAACATTGTTAACCAAATAAGATCATCACTGGAAGATACTAATGCCAGAGTATGCTCCACTGAAGATAGAACTTCAGGTCTTGAAGAACATACATCAGATAATGAAGATAGGCTAAACAATGTTGAATTCAAAGAGGACAAACAAGGTAAGAAACTTACATTACATGACCAGAACTTCCAAATAATATTTGATGAAATGAGGAGAAATAATCTGAGAGTCATTGGCCTGGATGAAAACTCCAAAAAGCAAACAAGAGGCATTAAGAATCTTTTAAGTGAAATCATAAGCAAGAACTTCCCTCACCTTACAATTGATCTGGAATATTGCATACAAGATGCTTGTAGAACACTGAACAGGCATGATCTAATGAAAAATTCAACAAGACATATTATATACAAAATGAATAACAGAGAAATTAAATAGTGAACTTTAAAAGCAGCTAGAGAAAAGCCCCAAATCACATTCAGAGGCAAATCAATTCAGATCACTATGGATTTTTCAGAGCAAACAATGAAGGCCAGAAGAATTGGAAAAACATCATTCAAGTGTTGAAAAATAGATACTTCCACCCAAAGATAATGTATCCTGCAAAACATAGCTTCAAATGTGACTGGGAAATTAAATACTTCAATGACAAACTCAAGCTAGCAAGATACATGAACACAAATCCTGCACTACAGAATATTGTCAAGGATGTTCTCCATTCAGAAGAAAATGCCAATGATACTCTAAATTCCCAAACAAGGGCAAGTTGATAACCACATTATATACAAATAGACTTCCAAGATGACTCAAAACTATGTAATAGTCAAAAAGTCTGAGACTCACCTTCCCATATCTATTCTAACTCAGAATGTGAATGGTCTCAATGCCCCAATTAAAAGACACAGATTGGCTTACTGGATCAAAAAACTAAATCCAACAATCCTGCAAGAGACACATTTGACACTCAAAAATAGACACAGGCTGAAAGTGAAAGGTTGGCAAAATGTCTATCAAGCCTGTGGGCCAAAAAAGCAAGCTGGAGTGGTGATACTAATTTCTGATAAAATTAAGTTCCAGCTAACACTAGTCAGAAAGGACAAAAAAGGTCACTTTATCATACTAAAGGGGACAGTTCACCAAGAAGGCATAATGATAATTAACATTCATTCCCCCAATTACAACTCCCCCAAAATATATGGAAAAAATACTTAAGGACATTAATTCCCTCCTTGATCTCAACAGAATAATACTCAACACACCACTATCAACACTAGAAAGATCATCAAAACAAGAAATCAACAAAGACATCTCCAATCTGAACAACTCTATTAATCAATCGGGCTTAGTAGATATCTACAAAATATTCCATCCTAAGACAGCTGAATTTACCTTCTTCTCAGCAGCTCATGGATCCTTCTCTAAAATAGACCACATCCTAGTTCACCAAGGTAATCTTAAGTACAAAAAAGTGAAAATAATCCCATGTATTCTGTGAGATCATAATGATATGATCTTAGCAATCAACAATAAGAGAAACAACAGAACCTACTCAAATACTTGGAAATTGAATAAATTGAACAATTCCCTCTTAAATGATAAAAGAGGCAATGACAGCAGAAATCAAGAAGTTCTTGGAATTGGATGAAAATGAGGAAACAACATACTGAGATCTCTGGGACAGTATGAAGGCATTCTTAAGAAGTAAATTTACAGCACTGAGTGCATACATCAAAAATCTAGAAAGAGCCCAGATAATAGCTTTATGCTACAACTCAAACAATCAAAACCCAAAGCTATTAGAAGAAAGGAAATTTCCAAAATCAGAGCTGAAATCAACAAAATTGAGAACAAGAAAACAATAGAAACTACTAACAAATCAAAGAGTTGGTTCTTTGAAAAACTAAACAAGATCCACAGACCCCTTGCCCATCTCACTAAAAGGAAGAACGAAATGAAGCAAATCAACAAAATCAAAGATGAAAATGGGGATATCACCACAGACTCATCCAAAATCCAGAAGATTATCAGAACCTATTTTGAAAATTTATACTCTGCCAAGTTTGATAATCTGGAAGACATGGACAAGTTCTTGGACACATATGACATCTCCTCATTAACACACAAGGACATTGAAAAACTAAACCAACCTACCTCAGATAGTGAAATTGAAACTGCAATCAAAGCTCTTCCAAAAAAGAAAAGCCCCAGACCAGATGGAAATACAGCACAATTCTACCAAGCCTTCACAGAAGAGCTAACTCCAATCCTCTACAAGCTCTTCCATGAAATTGATAGAGTGGGATCACACACAAACATTTTTTATGAAGCAAATATTACACTGATTCCAAAATCCAACAAAGACATGTCAAGAAAATAAAACCACAGAACAATTTCCCTGATGAACATTGATGCAAAAATCCTTAATAAAATTCTAGCTAATCGGATACAAAACACATTAAAAATATAATACATCATGATCAAGTGGGCTTCATTCCAGGAAAACAAGGCTGGTTCAACATATGCAAATCAATAAATGTAAGTCACCACATAAACAGAATTAAAAAAAATAATCATCTCAATTGATGCAGAGAAGGCATTTGATAAAATCCAACACCACTTTATGCTCAAAACTCTGGAAAAGATAGGAATCAAGGGAAGATACTTTAACTATGTAAGATCCATTTATGACAGACCCATAGCCAACATTATCCTCAATGGAGAAAGACTGAAAGCATTTCCACTGAATTCAGGAACAAGACAAGGTTGTCCACTTTCCCCACTCTTGTTCAATATAGTCCTTGAAACATTTGCCAGAGCTATCAGGCAAGACAAGGAAATCAAAAAAATTCGAATAGGAAAAGAAGAAGTTAAGTTATCTCTATTTGCTGGTGACATGATTCTATACTTAGAAGACCCAATGACATCAGCCAGAAAACTCCTAGAGCTTATAGGCAATTTCAGCAAAATGGCTGGCTACAAGATTAACACCAGTAAGTCACTAGCTTTCCTTTACTCCAGCAACAAATCTGCAGAAGAAGAAATCAGGGCATTTCTCCCATTCACCATCTCCTCCAAAAAATGAAATACTTGGCCATTAACCTTACAAAGGATATTAAGGACCTCTACAATGAAAACTATCAAACACTAAAAGATGAAATTACAGAAGACCTGAGTAGATAAAAAACATTCCATGCTCATGGTTAGGTAGAATCAACATAATAAAAATGGCCATTCTACCCAAAGCTGTACACAGATTTAATGCAATCCCCATCAAGATACCAATGGCATTCTTCACAGATATAGAAAAAGCAATTCTCAAGTTCATTTGGAATAACAGAAAACCCAGATTAGCCAAAACATTACTCTGCAGGAAGGAAGAAAAAGCAGGTATTTCAGTCACTGACCTGAAATCACATTACAGGGTTGTAGTAGCAAAAACAGCATGGTATTGGTATCAAAACAGAACTGAAGACCAGTAGAATAGAAGATTCTGAGACAAACCCCCATATCTTTAACTATTTGATATATGATAAAGGGGGCAAAAGTATAGTGTGGAAGAAAGATAGCCTGTTCAACAAATGGTATGGGATACATTGGACAGCCATGTGTAGATAACTGAAGCTGGATCCTTATTTTTTGCCCTGCACAAAAATTAAATCAAAATGGGTCAAAGATCTGGACATTAAACCAACAACTTTAAATTTACTAGAAAAAGAATTAGGGTCAACACTAAAGGACATAGTAGTC
>PVKS010018020.1:0-15088 GCA_004027875.1 Aplodontia rufa
CCCTCCCTACGCCTCCCAGTATCCTAGGGTACCATCCCCCTATTATGCTGACAATCATAGTTTGAGGATATTATTAGTTTAGCCATTTAACCTACTGCTTCCCCATGTATTCTAGCTTCCACATATGAGAGAAACCATTTGGCCCTTGAGTCTCTGAGATTGGGATACTTCACTTAGCATAATTCTTTCCATCTCCATCCATTTGATATAAAAAGCCATAATACCATCTTCTCTAATGGCCGAGTAGAATTCCATTGTATATATGTACCAAAGTTTTTGTACCCACTCGTCGAGTGAGGGGCATCTGGGTTGGTTCCATAGTCTAGCTATGGTAAACTGAGCTGCTATAAACATTGAGGAAGCCACATCACTATAATATGCTGATTCTAACTCTTTTGGGAAAATCCCCAGGAGTGGGATAGCTGGGTTGTGAGGTGGTTCTACCCTTAATTTTTTTAGGATTCTTCACACTGCTTTCCATAGTGGCTGAACCAGTTTGCAGTCCCACCAGCAGTATAACAGTGTTCCTCTTTTCCCACAGCCCCTCCAGTATCTGTCGTTGTTTGTATTCTTCATTTTTGCCACTCTAACAGGTGTGAGGTGGTATCTCATTGAGGTTTTGATTTGCATTTCCCTTATAGTTAATGATGTGGAGCATTTTCTCATATATTTATGGGCTTTCTGGACTTCCACTGGGGGAGAAGTTCCTTTTGAGATCTTTAGCCCATTTGTTCATTGGATTATTTGTGGGTTTGGACTTCAGTTTCTTTAGTTCCCTGTATATTCTGGATATTAGTCCTCTGTCCGAGGTGTAGCAGGCAAAAGTTTTCTCCTATTCTGTAGGTTATCTCTTGATGCTCTTGACTAGATCTTTAGCTGCGCAAAAGCTTTTTAGTTTCATTGCATCCCATTCATATATTCTTGATTTTACCGCATGAGCCATGGGAGTTTTGTTAAGGAAGTAGCTGCCGACTCCTATATGGTCTAGTGATGACCCTACTTCTTTTTCTAGTAAGTTTAAAGTTGTTGGTTTAATATCCAGGTCTTTGATCCATTTTGATTTAATTTTGTGCAGGGTGAAAGATAAGGATCTAGCTTCAGTTGTCTACATGTGGCTATCCAGTTTGACCAGCACCATTTGTTGAACAGGCTATCCTTCTTCCAGACTATACTTTTGCCCCCTTTATCAAATATCAAATATTTAAAGATATGGGGGTTTGTCTCCAGATCTTCTATTCTGTTCCTCTGATCTTCGGTTCTGTTTTGAAACCAATACCAAGCTGTTTTTACTACTACGGCTCTGTAGTATAATTTCAAATAAGGGATTGAGATACCTCCTATTTCTTCCTTTCTATAGAGTAGTGTTTTGGCTAATCTGGGCTTCCTGTTATTCCATATGAACTGGCAAATTGCTTTTTCTATATCTGTGAAGAATATCATAGGTATCTTATTAGGGATTGCATTGAATCTGTATAAGGCTTTGGGTAGAATGGCCATCTTTATTATATTGATTCTGCCTAACCATGAGCATAGAATGCTTTTCCATCTACACAGGTCTTCTTTAATTTCTTTTTTTAGTGTTTGATAATTTTCTTTGTAGAGGTCCTTAACTTACTTTGTAAGGTTAATGCCTAAGTATTTCATTTTTTTGGAAGTGATGGTGAATGGGAGAGATTTCCTGATTTCTTCTTCTGTGGATTTGTTACTGGAGTAAAAAAAACGCTAGGGATTTGCTGGAGTTGATCTTGTAGTCAGCTACTTTGCAAAAGTCTCCTATAAGCTCTAGGAGTTTTATGAAGATAACGATCCTCTTCCATCCATACCTTATCTTAATGCTTCTCAAATTTCAGTACGCTTAAGAATCACTTGAAAAGTTCATTAAACACAGATTTCTAGACCCAATGCTCCACCCCCTAAAAGAATACATTCTAAGTCTTGAGTGGGCCAATACTTTATACTTCTACTAAATTCCCAAGAGATGTTGATGCCACTGGTCCAGAGATCACATTTATACTCATAGAACTATATTCTACTGTCTCCATTCCTTTAAGTTATGTACTTTTAAGTTAAATACATTAGATACAAACAAATTGGATCTCAAAAAAAGGAACCTTACAGAAAGATATTTTCTGAAGGTCAAGGAATGAAATGAATACTCTCTTCTGAAAGAGAGATCCAGGCAATAATACTTCAAGTGTGTGATTTGAGAAGGGCTCAGCACTTTATATCTAACCCATAACAATTTTTCTCAAAACTTCCATTCTGATGTCAAAATGATACAATGAGGGTAGTTTTGCTTTACTGTTGGATTTAACCATTTCAGAAAAAAACAATTAGTAAATGGATTTAAGAACAAATTTTGTGCCTATTTGGTGAATATATCAGTGGAGTGAGGGATGGATATCCTCTCTACATTGCCAACTGACTAAACTAATATAAGAACAATTTTGAAAGAGAAAAAAAGTGCTATGACAGAAATTCTGCAGCAACTATCGCATTTGAAAAATAATGTGATTAAAATGTATGGAAATATACTCTCTTCCAAAAAGGAAAAGCTTACACTGTCCCTAATTAGCACCTTATTGCTCCTTTCCTGTGGTTATCACATATACACACATGCACATATGAACCAATGTGTTTATATTTTTTTCATAATAGTTAACATATCTAGAGCACCTTTCTTGTGCCTAAAAACTGTCTTTTCTTTGTATACTCTATTTAAATTTCCAAAATAATAGCAATATGTTCATTTATTACATGAGAAAAATAAGACTACAGATGTCATGTGCATAATCAGAAAAGTTAGAATTTGAATTGAGATAGTCTGATTTTATAAGATACATTTTTCAAGCTACATAAATCTACCTCATTCTTTTCTATCCATACACAGCACATTACACCATGGGATCTTTCTATTTTTATTTTTTATTTTTTAGTTGTAGATGGACATAATATCTTTATTTATTTATTTTCATGTGGTCTTAAGGATCAAACCCAGTGCCTCATACATGATAGGCAAGAGCTACAACCCCAGCCCCTACACCATGGCACCTTTATTTAACAAATACCTTATTTTTATTAAGCAATTGAGTTACTGTATAATCATAAATGCATACAAAGTAACAATGTGACAAGCATATGTTCTTAAAACAGAATTACCTTATTTTTTAACACTTACATTGTTTCCTTATTTTGTAGTGAGGGCTATTAACAATATACCATAATAATCTTTATATGTCTAAATACAAATGTGTACGTATAATGCACATAGATTCCTATAGGTAAACTGTTAGGTTAAATTTGAATTAAGAATTATATAGCCCATGTCATAACATTCTATTTTCTTTAAAAAGCTGTATGTCTCATAGTCCCACAAATAGTATATCTATCTCCCAATTCTCATCAATTCCCGACACTGCAATTTAAAAGACATTCAAAAGATTTAAAAAACATATATCAACTCATTCTAATATCTATATTTTTGATTACTAGGGTTATCAATTGTTCCGGTTTGGGCACTGAAAGTCCCATATTTTGGAAAAGTCCTCAGGTCCCAGGGAAACAGGGACACTTGGTCAATCTACTATTTACTATTTACCCGAAACATCATTTCATATTTTCACTAAACAGTTTAATTTCTTCTTCGGTGAACTACCTTTGGGTAATTAATCATTTCTGCGTGTTGTTGTCCTTTTCCTTACTAACTGGAAGATGCTCTCTATCATCTGCATGGCAGTTTCTCCCATATTGTTATTGGTCTTTAACTTTCATTTAGGTGCACTTTTTGGGTTCATAAATTTTACAACATAAAAATTTAACACTCACTAATCATCTCTTAATAAGCACCTGGGATTTGTGTCTTTTTAAGAAATATCTGCTCTACATCAAGATACAGTGTTTTATAAAATTTTATTTGATTTGAATTCAGAATCCAGTTTTATATGTTCTGAGATTTTATGCAAATGTAATTATTGTGTTTTATAAATTGTATTGAATTTGTACCTACACTTGTAAAAAAAAACTATCATTATAATATTGAATTACCCAATTATGAACTAATGAAGTTCTACATTTATGCAAGTCTTCTATTATGTACTTCAATAAATTTTATAATTTCCATCAGGAAGATTTTGAAATTCTTTAATATTTTATAGCTTGTGCTACTGTGAATCCAACTGGATAATGATTTTTATATGTCTGCATCTAGATACCTCTTTTGAAGAACTCTTATTAGTTCTATTACTTTCTCAGTTGATTCTTTTTATTGCCTTGGTAGATATCTGCAAACAACAAAGACTGTATTCCTTTTTTTCCGCTCCTCCTATCAATCAGTGTTTTCATCTAAATTCCTTATCTGACTAGGATCTCCAGGAATATGCTAGAGTGGCAATGACACTGACATTATTGTCCTGTATCTGACTTTAATGGGAATGTTTCTTTCATTATTAAAGTATGACTCTCATCAAAGGTTTAGTACCTTCTTTAATTTGTAAATTTTTTAAATTTTTTAATCAGAACTACAAATTGATTTTTATCAATTTACACATGGAATAAGGATAACTGAGAACTAGAAAGTTCTTGATCAACAATAAGTAGCTTTGTTTTTTAGTTGTTATAATGCTGATAGAAATTCTAAAACTGCTAGTGTCCTACATTAAACAGGAAATAAATTTTCAAAAATAGATGCATGGTTCTTGAAGAATGTTTCAAAACTATCAAATAATAGAAAAACATATTTGTTTCCCAATATCCAAGTCACATCAGAATGCAGGATCAAAAGTAAAATAATTGCCTGCTTCCCAGTGACAACAGAACACCAACTCACTTTTGATTTAATGGTCTGAATATGTTGTTCCACTTCTTCAATGTCTTCGGTGTTTTCTAAGCGTTCATAAGCAGCACTTCTAGTGCCTTTTATTAGATTCAAAGGTAATGCTGACATGCCATAAGCCTAAAAAAAAAAAAAAAACAAAGTTGAAATGTTTTAATAGATTTAAACATATTAACATGATTGTCAAGTAAAAACATATCCTTTAATAACTTGAAAGTACACAGTTGTGAAAGTGTATAGTAACTTCAGAAAGTAGTATAGGTAAGTGAATCAAGATTATATTGTCTCATAATTCCCTTATTTCACACTAACTTTGATGAAGTTATGCTCATAACATTAACTGTTCCTCAAAGGACATGTTGCACATTTGATATAAATATACTTAAAGTAATAAGTTACAAATTCAGGCTAATCAGGTTAAGACAGTGTGAATTAATAAAAACAATTTATAAAATTATTTTTAAGAAAATAAAAATAATTTCCTCCAAGTACAAACATGAAACCTTTAGAAAAACATTGAAGAGCACACCAATTATGTATGTTTATTTAAAGTTATTTAAAAGTTCTACTTACTTATAGTTAACCTTTTTATTAAGTATTTTAAATATTTTCTAAGAAGTAATTTTAAATTATTAGTATTAAAAATAATCAGTTCCATATTCCAATCCCAAATGATAATTTTTTATTATAACCATTAATATAACATTCAATGTCATTTGCCATGTGGCCACGGTTCAGATCCATTGACCTTAAATTTAGAGAAGAAACATTAACAACTGTCACCTGCAGATTACAAAAAGAGGATTTGAAATAGGTACACAATTGAAATTTCAAATTTGTTCCATTTTTCTTCTGAGCACACAAACTCCTTTTCCCTGACTCCCCTGGATCCCCTGCTGTGCTGTGAGATTGAGTCAGGAAGATGAAGGTAGGCAGAAGTGATAAATGCTCTTCTCTTCTTAGGCGTAACCCAATTCTATGCTGAATGGATTTGAATCCTATAATAACATGCTAACTTCAGTACTCAATATTGTTTCTCAAGGAATCTTCTGGTTTAGTAAATATTAACAACATGGCCCTTATTTAGAATCTACTGTCAAATACCAGGTCATGTAAATTCTTCTACTTTCTCTGCTGGTCTCACTTTCTACATATTCATCTTCTGTATTGTTTCCAGGTTATGACATTCTTCTAATTAACATCCTTTAAGATTTCCTAAGACTAGGAAGGGTATTTTTCAAAGTGCTCTTACAGGGGCTCCTAGGTTTCTGGGAGGGTGCTTCTAGGGCCACTACAGAAGATAAGAAAGCAGCTGACCATAGATTAGCCATAGAGTGATCCGCTGCTACTTTGTCAATCAGAGTACTTCTACTGTTCCTCACAATGGTTCACAGTTCTTAAAACACTTCAATTCTGTGGCTGGAGTGGTTGCTCAGTGGTTACAGCACTTGCCTGGCATGAGCAAAGATGTGAGTTTGAACCCCATCACCACATACACAATGAAGTATGGAAACAATGAAAGCCACATGTAAAACTAAATAAAATTGATTCTTTCTCTCTCTCACTAAAAAGATAAATAAATAAACTATTCAGTTTTTCATACATGAATATATGCAGTGCCTTCAGCTATGCCTACGTCCATACCTTATTTCATTAGAATATTTGAATGCCATTCAGGTTTCACTTTGATGACACCATGTCTAAGAAATATTCCTTGATTTGTAAATGGTACTTGTCTATAATACATAACAACACATACTTAACGTTATTGGTCTTAACAATTGTTTTTTACTAGATCTGTCAAATTGAATAACCAGATTTTTGAGCCAAACTAGTTAACCACCATAGTAGACTATATGGTATGTTAAGACTATGTCCCAATTTTTTATCTTCCTACCATTATTCAATGAACAAACATTTACTGATAAAATAATTACTGTAAGAAGATAAAAATCTGAGCAAAACAATTTTAAGAAAAGAAAGCTCTTAATTCACATGATGTTATTTCCTTACATGAAATTGATATATTTTCTTGAAGAGCTGAACTGAATTCCTAAATGGTTTAATATAAAAGATTTTAGAAAATAAAAATATGTACTTGGTAACAACTTGTGGTAACATGAGACAAGAAAATACCACCGTGATAACATGAGACAAGAAAATACCACCTTTTTCTGAATTTTTAATTGTCTGAACACAGCAATAAAAGAAAGTAATCTTCCTTTGATCACCAAGTGTTTAGCTTGTTTTTAGATTGCACGCTTAAGTTTCATGATCATTATGAAACTTAACTATGCTATTTAGATTTTAATAAGCTTGAAATAAACATTTAAAAACATTAACATCTTTAAATAACAACCTTTTGGGTTTAACCTCCAATTTCTCTGGGAAAAAAAATGTACTAAAACACTTTTTTGAAACTGAATTTTTATTGCTTACTACTGCCCTCTAGTGAATTTCTGGAAAATCAACAAGGCTGAAGAGATTGTACAGCTTATAAAGTTTGCAGGTTGGCCATAATTTCCTCCTATCTTCTTTGCTTTCACTTCCAAGAATAAACTACTAACAGAAATGTTTTTAGATAATATATACAAACTAAACACTTCTTATACTTCCCTTCACTGTTCAATTTGGAAGGAGGACAATAACCAATTCAAAAAGTAATTCAGAATTCTTATACTCAAAATGTGAAGTTTTAGGAACACCTATTTTACTCATTTTTCTTGTTATATATGCAGAAGACTGATTTGATTTTTTAAAAAGTGTTCACAAGAGATTAAGAAGCTTCTCTTACTGAATGCAGAAAAAATTTATCAATAATGAAAGTACCATTAAGGATTTTTCTTTATAATGGTAAAAGTACACATAAAATAATGGTACAGCTTATAATAAGTAACACAGACTCAAAGAAATATGATATCACATGAAAGGTGACAAATTCAATTTTTTTTAAAGAGAGAGGGACAGTGAGAGAGACAGAGAAAGAGAGAAACAACTTTATTTCGTTTTTCACATGGCCTTAGTTGCTCCAACACTCAGTTGTGTACATGGTGCTGGGGTTTGAACCCAGGTCCTCGTGCTTGCCAGGCAAGCGCCGAAACCACTGAGCCACCGCTCCAGCCCCGACAAATTCAATTTTTAAAAGGGATTTCTATCTCCAGATATTAAACCACTACACCAGTTCATAGGGTGCTATAGATTGAATGCCTCCCCCAATCCCAGGCCCAAATTCATGTTGAAGCTAATTTCCAGTGTGATGGTATTTGGAGGTAGAGCCTTTTGCAAGTAATTAAATCATAAGTTTGGATCCCTTATGAATGAGATTACTGATACAAGAGAGTTTTTTTTCTCCCTGCTCTCTACTATATGAGGAATAATGAGAAGACAGTTAATTGCAAACTAGGAAGTGGACCCTCGATATTTACCCAATTTGTTGGCATCTTGATGTTAGGCTTACCAGCTCCCAAAACTGTCAGAAATAAATGTTTATTGTTTAAGCCATCAAGTGCATAGTATGTTTGTTACAACTGTCCAAAATGACTAAGACAAATTTTGATGAGCACAAGAAAAAAAACAATTGAATATTTTTTTTATATTTGACTCTTTAAGTTCTCACTTTTTTCCTTAATCAATTAGTTTGTTTTATATTAAATGCACGTAGATTAGGACAATAGTATTTACTTGTAATTCACAAACACCTTGGAGAATATATTAAAAGTTTTACTGATATGAACATATAATAAAAAGTTTGTCTCTGCTTTCTACAGGCACTTCTCTAGCCCATATAATTCATTTTGCATGAAAGCATCATTATTAAACATTTCCCCGCTTGGTGGCACCAAAAAAAAAATCTACAAAGATATTTGTGCCTAGAGGTTTCATTTTTAAAAAAAATTTTAAGCAGTATCAGATTTCTTTCTGGTTTAAGCTTAAAATAATAGGCAAGCTAACATATTGTTTGATATTTTCTTCTAAAACTGAATGCCCAATTATTTGACAACCCCTTAGGGCATGGTACAATGGTCAGAAGCTAAGTACAACTTAAATAATCAACTAGTTTCCAAACTAAACAGTAATGTATAGATTCTAAGAAATCCACTCTTGACTGACATAAAGTACAAAAATGTCTCTAGTCTCAATACAAAAAAAATTACAAATTCTATTACAGATATTATTTAAATTTAAGTTACTATACACAGGGTCAAAGCACTCTATTCACTCTGGTTATATTAGTTAAAATTTAAACCTCTTCTAAAATTTAACCTCTTCTACTTCTCAGGAACACAGACTATACCCTCGTGTAGCTATCTAATATGACAAGCCCAATTTTCAAGGTCTTCTATAAGAAGTTAGGAGAAAAATTTTGTATCCAAACTTCAAATAAATATGAAAATTAGTAATACTAACCACCTCTTCAAAATAAAACCACCTATCTGTAAATTACTGATTTTCAATTAAGTTTTATGGAAGTTTCTATATGTTTTTCAATTAAGTATAACTGAAGTTTAAGTAATTATCAGCTGCCTTTTACAGATGGGAAAGATAGAGATCAGATACTAGATTTCATACAAAGAATCACACCCATTACTAGAGCTCAGTTACCATACCATGGGTGCTCCCTTAAATAGTATCTCATCTAAATTACCCTTCCTTCTATGTACACTTCTATGGTCTTAAAGTTGCTCAAACCATGAGTTAGTCATGAAACATTATCTTACTAAGCTTTGAGCATACTTACAGTGCTAAATAATATTTATCAGTCTACATACAACCTCCCAACTAAATATCATTCAATTAAGAATGTCTCTTTGACTTAACTCATCTTTGAATAATTCATAATTTTCACTGATAATGTTTTTACCATCTGGTTGACTTTCACTGAGAGATGAAAGAAGTACAAGTCATAGTTTGATCCAAATAAAACTAAATGTTTAGATTCTAGCACTTAGCAGATTGTTTATATCCTTACAACCTTACTACTTAAATATTAGTTCTACTTTAAAGATGACAAAATTTAGTAAGTAAAATAGGTCAAGGAACCCATGAACTTGAGATCCACATTTAAGTCTCTCCACCAAGTACATAATTCTGTTGCTTATGCCACTTAAAGAAAACAATTTCTAGGTAGTTTGATCTTGTACATTGGAATCTCTTCCTTAAGCATTCCTTCTCCACCTATTCTTGTCTTTCAGGTTCTTAGCCTCAGTCCCATCACTCCCTGGTAGTTTTATCAATGTCCTTAAGCGCAGCCCTCTGTATTCTAAAAAAGTAAAACTTCTAGACAGATAACTAATTCTGCATGATAAGTACGTATTCTAGAAAAGTAAAACTTCTAGACAGATAACTAATTCTGCATGATAAGTATATGTAGTTTAATTGATTAAATGACAATTTTCAAACTTTCAATTGGAACAATATAAAGCATCATCTTAGTTTAAAATATGTCTATAGTAATACTGTTCCCTACAGAGAAGCTCGCTCTCTCTCTGAAATAGTTTTAATTAATTTCAATCAATTTTTCCACTTCCACTCCCCACTGCTATACCTTATTTAATTCAGAGATTAATACTTTTGAAATGTTTTTCAAATCCCTTTAATTTTTCCATTGAAAACTTTCCAATGGCTTTCTAATCTCAATCAGAATAAATTTTGAAATCCTTAACCACAGTCTATAAAATTACTCGCCTTTCATTACCTCTCATCTACGTATTTCTGCTCTTTCCTTTATTAGCTGAGCACCAGCCACAAGGGCTTTGCCTCCGTGCTACTTACATACATGCACAAACTTCAGCATCTTTATCTTACTCTTCTGTTGTGGCTTACGTTCACTGTATCCAGGTCTTTTGTTCAAATGTTAGAGAAGATACTCCAGACCTTTACTGCAACATTAGCCTCTACTATTTCTTAATTCCATAGGCTGGCTTATCATTCTTTGTAGCATCTATCTCTTGACCATTGGGAGAAAATTCTCATTTCTTGAGGGGTCTTTAAATTCTGTACATTTGCAAACCAGGCACTACCTTCTAGCCTTTTGTACTACCTTTTCAAAAATATGTGTATAGCATCCTCCTCTGGATAAAAGAGCAGATCTAGTTACCGTCCATCTAAAAGCTTCAGCTTCCCTCACCTCAGAGCTCCTCTTCTGTAATGCATTCCACTATGTGCAAGTTTCATCTCGTTCTACTCACAGTTCTCTATGGGAATTGGAACTCAGGAAAACAGAATAAGAAAGATGTCAATTCTAAAGCTAGTGCTATTGCTGTGAACAAAACAGGACTTTGTCTCTGACCGAGAAGTCTTGCATCTTTGATCACAATCCATAAAAGTGAGGCAGGCTACAAGGAAGATAAAATTTTAGACCCCATATAATTCTTGACAGTGTAATTGCATGTTGGTTATTCTGTTTTTCCTTCTTAATCCTCAATCAACTACTAACTCCCTATTTCTCTATAGATTTCAGAGTGCTTTAAAAATGGTATCATTTGACCTTCAAAAATCCATGTGAAATATTTCCTATTCCTATTTAATAGGGATAGGGAAGACAATAACTTAGGAACAGTGAAAGACAAACCCATGATCACATAACAAACCAGTAAGAGAAAAGCAATTTGGGTTCCAGGTCTAACTCCTTATTTACTTTTAATTTGTGACTGCTTCTTAAATGACAACTAACATCCTGTACATACACTCTGTCAGATGGGAGGATAATCACCCATCGAAAGCAGATGGGAAATTCCTCATATACTAACACAAAAAATAGAAAAGTGCTAATAAATAATAAAGTCCAATACCTATATAAGCACCGGAAAGATATTAGAACGATGTCTTTTAGGCTTCTTTTATTATACATTATGCCATAGCAATGTGCTTGTAACAAAATTGGATTCTGCTATTATACTAATAGCCTATTTCTTTAATGTATGATGGAAGACACATAGGGAAATATCCAAAAATATTTACTTTATAAACAGTATTTTTCATCTTTTCAGGAATCAAGAATGCTCCAAAACCAAGATTAGTTATATGAAGAGGTCCAAGATAATTTTAATGCTGCTTCTACAACTTTAAGGGGTAAGAACCATTTATTATTGTCTTTTCCTCTATAATTTGAGCAAAAAGCTCAAAGAGCAGTCTATATATGAATTTGTCAGTTATTTATAATTCACACTTTGCCACTTCCAGAAATACAAAAAAAAAAAAAGGGTTGGATAGTATAATATTAGATCCTCTATGCTCGAGAAGTATGGAGTTTATAATATTCCTGATTTTAAAGGCCCTGAATCCCTAAATCCCTAAATAAGACAAATCTATAGGATCAGTAACATCTTGATCTACAGGTCAGAATTCTACTTGCTTGTAAATAACTAAATCTATTATTGTATAATATATAACCACCTTCAAGATTCAAAAGTTATAAATTTTGTTTCTGAATATTAAATTTTACAAACACAAAAAAAGATGATGACTAAGTAGTTAAAACTTTATCATCATCCTCTTAACTAAAGAAAACTGAAGAAAAAATGAAGAGAGAACTAAAGCATTAAAGAATAAAACAATTAAGCTGAATAGATCACTAAGGTTAAAAAAGCTGCTTTATAGGGTGAATCATCAATTTTTAACTCAATTACAATTACACTTACTGTGTAAGTTATAGCTGCCAACATTCCAATCAAGGTCAGAGAACTAATGGAAAATGACAGTGCAGCTAAGCCATCTGTGGAGAAGGAAAGACTGTTAAAACATACATATGTACTACTCAAAAGTTTATATGCAGCCAAATGTGGTGGTGCACACCTATAATTCCACCAACTAGGGAGGCTGAGACAAGAGGATCACAACTTCAAGGCCAGCCTCAGAAATTTAGCAAAGCCCTAAGCAAATTAGTGAGACCATGTTTTAAAACAAAAATAAATAAATAAAAAGAGCAGGGAAGGTGGTTGAGTGGCTAAGAGCCCCTGGGTTCAATCCTGGTACAAAAAAAAAGAAAAAAGAAAAAGTTTATATTTAGCAAATCAATGTAAATAGAAGAAATTAGCTTCCTTAAACATTCTAAAGTATTAAAACAAATATATATTATCATGTCTTTGAAGTGCTAATTCCAAATGGGGAAAAGAATTTTTGAAGGCTCTTCACAAATTGATTTCAAAATAATCATTCAGACTAGCTAAAATTTTCTTTTCATTCCATATCATAAAATTAAGATAAAAAATCTTGTAAGGTTGTTCAAAAATAAATTAAAAAAAAATAAAATAAAACAAATGCAAAGCAAAAAAAAAAAAAAATTACTGTTTAATTATTGGGCCTAAAAAGAGGTCAGTAAAATGGTACATGCTCAAAAGGTGATAAAAGGCTGCCTGGCCTTTCTCAATGGCAGACTCTGAGAAATAACGATACAGAGCAAAGCCTCTGACCTTGACTCTCTCTTCTCTCAATCTTGATACTTTCAGTTTCCTTTTTCTTGATTTTCTATTAAGTTTTTAACATATAGCCTAAAACCAAAATCTTTTCTTTCCTGCTGGACTGGGGCTTGAGCCCAGAGGAAGTATATCACTGAACTACATCCTCATCCCTTTTTATATTTTATTTTGGGAAAGGGTCTCACTCAATTGTCCAGACTGGCCTTGAATTTACTGTCCTTCTGCATCAGTCTCTTGAGTGGTTGGGACTTCAGGTGTGTGCCACCATACCCAGATTAAAACTAAAATTTTAGAGTTTACTTTACTTTTTATTTTTTTATTGGCACAACGGTCTCACATAATGAACTGATTTGTTGTTACACATTCATACATTTGTACATAATGACAATGAAACTTGAACCCAATCCTTACCTAGGATTTCCCCCACCCCAACTCTCTGGTTTTGTACCTTCACTGAATTCTCCCTGCTTATAGATAATATATATATATACATGTATATACACATATAATAAATGTTAAAATTTTTCAGTTTTAAATGCCTGTATGAATTATTTAGCTTCTCAGGGAAGTAAAATATACCGTATAGTATTTGTAGCCTCCCTTTTCCCTTCCCATACCCCTATCTCCCTCCCTTCCTAACTAGACTTCCCTCAGATTATGTGTTATGCTGACTTTGGCGGGTTTATTATATAAACTTGACTATCTTTCACCTTCTCCTTAGTTTTACTCTAGCTTCCACATAGGAGAGAAAACATGACCTTTGAGTCTCTGAGTTTGGCTTATTTCACTGAGCATAATTTTTTTCCCTTTCCATCCATTTATCCACAAAAGCCATGATTTCATTTTTTATAGCTGAGCAGAATCCACTGTGTGTGTGTATGTGTGTATGTGTGTATGTGTGTGTGTGTGTGTGTGTGTGTGTGTGTATAAAAATTACACTTTCTGGATCCCTTCATCCAGTGAAGGGTATCTGGGGTGATTCCATAATTTAGAATTGTGTGTGCTACTACAAACACTGATACAGTCAAAGCAATCAGGCAAAAGAAGGAAATGAAAATGTTAAGAATAGAAAAAGAGGAAGCCAAACCATCTCTGTTTGCTGATATGATCCTATATCTAGAAGACCCAAAAAACTCCACCAGAAGACTTCTAGAGCTTATAAATGAATTTAGCAAAGCTGTAGGAGTTTACTTCACTTTTTAGCTTCAAAGTATCAGCTTGACCACTTGGCAGAAAAATAAAAACAAACAGAAAATAGATTCAAATTTAACACCAAAATGAAGAATACTGTTTCAAGCTGGACTTAGAACTTTACTTAAAGAATAGCCATGAGTGAGAGGGTGTGGTGGTACATAAATATATCAAATATATAAGGAAATATTATGCAGATTTGACTACTGTTAAATGAGAGTAACAATTATCCTAGCTTAAATACAGGTCCTATCAGGATTGTGCTAATCTAGTTTAAATACAGATTCTGTAAGGTCAAACACAACATTTTAATTTAATGTATTAACAATATTTTCATGAATATTAATAAAATTATAATGATATATATTCTTAAAACATGTCTCAGTTTTATATAAAACAAAGAAAGCACATTAACAAATTTGAAAACCATGCAAGGCATATTTTTAAGTCTTAATTTTTAAAACTACATATTATCAAACCACAGACATTTTGATATTGTTACTTTCTTATAACAGAAGTATCAACAGAAGGTGTTAAAACCACTAAGACAGGTCTGGCACCTGGCTGATAGTAATTTTAATGTACTGTCACTTATGAGTAGTGGCTCAGCGGTACAGCGCTTGCCTGGCATGCACAGAGACCCAGGTTT
>PVKS010018020.1:15188-40982 GCA_004027875.1 Aplodontia rufa
AAAAAAAAAAAAAAAAAAAAAAAAAAAAAAAAAAAAAAAAAAAAAAAAAAAAAAAAAAAAAAAAAAAAAAAAAAAAACCAAAACCATATGCCAACATCAAAGATAGAAAAGTGTGAAAAAATGTGTCTTATAATTGATAGAGAATTATGCTAACATATTAGCAAATCAAAAAGTTAAAACTACTAACAGTCAAAATAATTTAAACCAAAGGGTTCAACATTAATAATTTAGAATTGATTTCCATTTGGGTAAAGGATAACTACACCAGTCAAAGAAACAGGATATATTCTCTTGATAAAGTAGAGTCTATGATCTAAGCACATATATAAATAGATACTACAGAAAAAGAAGTTGCATAATCATAAAATGCATTACTTTGATGCAATAAAAGGAAGCAACTACTTACACAAATTTCTTTTAAAGCATCAGTTAGTGAAATAAGCCAGACATATACAAAACAGAATTGCAATGTATAACCATTTATGATATTCAAAGAAAGAAAAACTAATACATAGTGGATGAAATTATATCAGTGGTATCTCTCATAGGAGATGATATTAACCAAACAGGCACACTAAGGAAATTTCTGATGGATGTGTTCTATGCCTTGATTGCAATCAGTTATACTGATTGGACACACGTATGCATAAGCCATATACATATTTCACTGCATGTAAAGTATATTCTTTAAAAGTTAAAATGCCTGAAGAAAGAGGCATAAAGTTCATGCCATGAAGTTTTAGGTATGAAAATATGTCTAAAATAATACAGGGAAGTGTGATGAAGGACAATAAGACTAAAAATTAAGAACAGCGGGGTGACAATTTCAAACCTAAGAAGATAGTAAACCTAAAGTGAAATGTACTTTAGAATATGGTGTTTAAATCTGAGGAAAAAAACTGAGATTAAAGAGAATGAGAATATAAAACTTAGGATAATGCAGGCTATCTAACCATGGATACAAGTTATACTAACACTTAATGACTAGTATAATTTATGAAATAATGTTTAGGGAAGAAGAATGCCTACAAACACCTGAAGGAGTTAACTGCAAGGAGAGAAGCTATTTATTTCTCAGCAAAAGATTAAGATGCATAAATCCTGACAATTCATTAATAGTTGATGCCAGTCCCGCTATCATCATACTTGTTGGTTTTGGCAAGATGTTAATGGACCACAATTTACAAGATGAAATCTTAAGTGAAAAGCAAGAAATTTAAGAAGCTAAAACATAGCTTCTAAGTTACCATTTAATCATTATTTCATGTTGTATCTGGGTAAAAATAAGAAATACTAACCAAATAATGTACAGTACCTATTAGAAAGAATACTCACAAAAGTAAGAAAATTTTCAGCATGGTATTTATAAAAATAAGTATTCTAGGTTTCAATGAAAATATAGTAACTGTCCAAATGCACATGAAATGTTGAGGAACATTATGCATATTTTTATCTGATATCACCTTGTGATGGCAAAGCTGTTTTTCAATCATTAAGCAACTTCCATAACCTAACCATCAGAACCTATTATTTCCCTTTAAAAGCCTAAACTGCATGGATAAGTTTAGATCTTCTGGAAAAGTAATGTCAAAATGTTTTGTTGAGATAAATTTATAATCAAATCTTATTTAATGCATATGAAGTCTCTGTAATTTATATCCTGTATAAAAAATAAACTCATATCAAATATTAGTACAGGGCTCTCTCCTACTAATTAAAAATTTAAAATAAACCCAATATATGCAATATAAGTCTTTAACAAATTACTCTATATTATCCTAAGTGAGTTAAAGATCACATAGAAATTTTAAGACCTTTACTGCTAAAATATTGTTGTAATCATTGGTATGTCTGTATCGCCATAGTATGACAATTTTAGTTCTTTTGGATAAACATCAAAAGAGTAGGAGAGCTGGGTCATATGGCAGTTTCATTCCTAGTCTCTGGAGGAATCTATGTAATGCTTTTCAAAATTGTACTAAACTAATGTGCAGTCCCAACAACGTATGAGTCTACCTTTTTCCCCACATTCTCACCAGAATTTACTATTATCTCTATTCTTCATGACTGCCATTCTATCTGGAATGAGTAGAAATCTCAGTGTACTTTAATTTGTATTTTCCTGGCACTGGAGTGGTGGCTCAGCGGTTACAGCGCTTGCATGGCATGAGCGAGTACAAGAGTTCAAACCCCAGTACCACGTACACAACAAAGTGTCTGAGTAATGAAAGTCACATGAAAAACCAAATAAAAATTGCTTCTCTCTTTCTCTCTCTCTCACTGTCTCCTCTTTCTTAAAAAAAAAAAAAATTGTATTTCCCTAATTGCTATGAATGTTGAATATTTTTTCATGTATTTGTTGGCCATTTGTATTCTTTTGAGAAATGTCTGTTTAGTTCATATGCCCATTTTGATTGGTTTATTTGCTTTCTTGGTGTTAAATTTTTTGACTTCTTCATATTTTCTGGATGTTAATTCTGTGTTGGAAGAATAGCTGTCAAAGATTTTCTTCCATTCTATAAGCTCTCTCTTCATGTTCTTGTTTCCAAGAACTGCATTGATTTGATGCCATCCCACTTACTGAACCTTGGTTCTGTTTTATATACTTCGAGTTATTTTTTGTGCAGGATGAGAGATAGGGATCTAGTTTCTTTCTCTGAATATCCAGCATTTGTTAAAAAACCTATCTTTTCTACAGCACATGCTTTTAGCATCTTTGTTAAGGATCAAATGACCATATTTATGTGGATATATCTCTGACTCTTCTATTCCCACTGGTTTTAATATCTTTTTAGGTGCCTATACTATGCTGTTCTTGTTGCTATATCTCTGTAATATAACTTGGGATCAGGTATTGTAATGTCTCTACTATTGCTCTTATTTCTTCAGTATTGCTTTGGTTATCTTGGATCTTTTATTCTTCCTTATGAATTTTAGGACTTTTTGTTGTTATTGTTGTTAATTCTGTGAAGAACATCATTGTCATTTTGATGGGAACTGAATCTATATATTACTTTTGGTAGTATGGCCATTTTGACAACATTAATTCTGCCTCTAAGAACATGGGAGGTTTTTCCATCATCTAAAGTCTTCATTTTCTTTCTTCGTTGTTTTATAATTTACACTGGAGAGGTTTTCTCCTCCTTCATTAGATTTATTCTCAGGATTTTGGTTGGTTGTTTTTTGTGAGGCTACTAAGAACTGTTTTCCTGATTTCGTTCTCAGCAGATTCATTACTAGAGTACAGAAAAGCTAAGAATAGGTGTCCTGTCTAAAAGAAAGTTCAGAGGATCACAATATATAAATTACTATGGGTGAGTTTTAAAAAAAGAAAAACAATACTTACGACTACTTCCAAGTTCTTCAAACAGGAACTTCACTTTTTCCCACTCTGTTGAATTTTTGTTATTAGGAACATTCAATGGAACAAAAGCACTAAAACAGAAAAGTATTCTATTTAGTGGCTTTAAAAATAAAATGTTTCATAAAATAAAACTATCTGAGACTAAATTTTAGTAATTTTTTGAAACAAAGATCAACTTTTACCCCAAAAGAACTAATAAATTCAGAAGTATGAGAAGTTTCTTATCATAAATTTGTTCTAATAGCTTTATTATAGCATTGAATAAAACTATCCTCCTTTGTAACCCCATATATTTTATTTTAGTATTTAAAAATAGTTTGACTTCTTTGTTAATTGTAACCCCATATATTTTATCTTAGTATTTAAAAATATTTTGGATTATTTGTTAATTATAGTTTAATAAGGCAGGGAACATTAAAACATCAATATATAAAATACTTTGGGAGAATATTATAAATTTAAGATGGACAAAATTGTGATGGCACAAAAAAGTTTTAAGGGTCTCTGTTAAATTTAGTAAAACAAAGTATAAGTATATGCAATTATTTGAATATTATGTGTAAGCACTGAAAAGAACAGACAAGAAATACATCATAATAAACAGTAATTTCAACAATGTACAATTTAAGGTGATGCTCACTTTGTTCTATTTCTTTAGAACTTACAAGACTGTTCCCAATAAAAATAACAAATATAGTTTCTATTTATTTTTCAGTCCACGCCTATGGGGGGAATTATTGAAATAACAGAGACAGCTAGTCTCCCAGGAATTGCTCTAAGATCACAGAATGGAAAATAGAATAAATAAGTGATCACTTTAATATCTAGCCCAGAATATAAACAAAATGATAATCAAGAAATTATAGGGCTCAGTATCCCTTATGCTGTATATACGGAAAATCAAACAGGAAGGTAATAAAGTTACTCTAATACTACCTCCTCCTTAGCCTAATTTTAATTATAAGCAAGCAGTAACCTCTATCCACTTTTATGAAAAGAAAATACTCAATGAATTCAATAATACAGTATTTATTCTAAAAATTTTAAGTAAAAGTAATTACTTTATAATTTTAATTTTAAAAACTCTTATCCTTTGCTACTACTGGCAATTCTTTAAAAAAAAAGGTTAATAGGAAGAGTATGTCAGGAGGTTCTAACTATTCACATTAACTTTAGTTTACTATACTCATCTTAATCTTGGAGACTTAATCCTAACCACTTTTAAGCAAAAAAGTAACTACTCAAACACAAAGAGAAAAAAATAAAAAGGTTCATTATTTGTTGCTCATCCAAAAAAGCAAACAAACAAAAGAATAATGGTAGTGAGATAGAAATATATTTTAAATAACTTTTACATTTTATGTATCTATAATGATATTAACTTATTTGATATTAATATTCAATTAACAGAATTATAAACTAAGCAAGAAAAAAACTACTTATATGCTTTTATTTTATTTAGACAGCTTTTTCTACATATCCCAGAAAGTATGTTTTAAATTTGTTAGTTAGGAATCACCAATCTGTGAGTGTGGAAAAAAAAATCTATGTTGTATAAAATATCATCTAAAATATTATTAAAACAGAAATCTTGCAAATAAAACTAGCATCCATACTCAGAAAGTTCAGTTTCAATATGTCAATTTTAGGTAATCAAAGCTATTGTACAGTGATGGAAAAAAAATTAAGTAACCCTGCTCTCAAACACACTTTCATGTTCAAACTCTTGAGCAGGGATATTTAGCAGTTCAAATCTTCAATAAAAACTAATACCAGAAGAAACCTCATATGATCATGAAATCCCCCCCCAAAAAAAAAAAATTAAATGGTCCAAACAAAGTATCAGAATGAATTCAGGAAAATACCTTCTTTGAAAAATTCCATCAGAGAGTTAATATTTGAGTACTTATTGTTATTTTAGGTAGAAACCAAAGCACAAATTCAAAGCAGATTCATCAACTATGGTACCACCAGGATTATATAATCTAAGAAAAAATCAGACACATTCTCACATACATTAAGAGAAACATCCATAAGGAGAACTCAAAGTAATAAAACTAACTACATCTTTAAATTCTGAGTAATAATATGCAAAGCATTTAACAATCAATAGGTAAAGACACTAACCAAAGAGCACAGATGGTAGGTCTTAATTCTAGAGGACTCTCATGAACTAGGCTTTACAGTTTAAATGGGGATAGGGTGCAGTAAAGAGACTCAGGAAAGCAAGGAAGCAGCTGAATGACTGATGGGGAAGCCTTTCAATCTTTTAATCACCAGGAGAAACAAACCACTACTTATTGGGCAAATATTAGCCCTATAGACAGGCCTATAGAAGATCTATCAACAAAGATCTACAAAGAAAATGGAATATTTCCTATCAGATAAAGAGGCAACTGAAGTCAAATGAGGATGTAATACAGACACATCAGTTTTGAGGAGGGAAGAAGCAGTTAATAACATTATCAGGCATTTACTAAGTACTAATGATACTACTGTAATCAAGAGTTAATATACAATAGGATTTATGAAGCAGAAACAGACAGATATTTTCTTAACCTCAGTTCTTCTAAAAAATATGAATACAAAACACCTCAGTTTCTGAAGACTTTACAAGACTAGATATAAGAACTGGAGCCTAGTTCAAATATAATTTTCCTTTATGCCCTTGAAAATAATAAAACTGAAAAATTACTAAAAATATTTTACACCCAATCTGACTCACTGAATTAGCTTAATACAGATTATTTCTTCAGAAAAAGACACAGAAAAAGCTAATGGATTTCAACAGATATGAAACTGAAATGATGAATTCAGTAGAACTGAAAATAAGATTTTCACCTCCTACTTTCAATCACCAAGTCAAGTCATATTTATCTTTCAAATGGGCTTATCTGTTTCTTCATCTCTGCTCTCTTTGTAACTATACTAGCTCTGACCCTCATCTCTCTCATCTGAATTATTACAATGGATAGTTAGCTTATCTGCCTACCTATCATTTGACATATCGTTGTTCCAGCCCAACTCCAACATGCCCCCTTCGCAGTACTTTAAATTTTAAAAGCAAAGTCATAAGTGTTTCCTTTCTTGCAGTCACAAACATGTTGCCCATCTTTACTGTCTTTCAAATGCACAGTAAGAAAATTTCTTAAACACTGCATGTAAGATTCAGAGTCTACCTACCTGGCTAACGTCATACCTTGCCACTGTTTCACATGAATAACTGAAACTTCATACCATATTTTGTTTAGGGTTTTTTTTTTGTTTGTTTGTTTGCTTATTTTCTGAGAATGATTAAATCTACATCATACTATTAAAACTATTCTCCATATTTTTATTTTTGCACTATAATTATACATAATTGTAGGACTCATTGTCACATATTCATATATGCACACAATATAATCTGTTCAATATTACTTCCCAGTATTTCCCTCCCTCATATCATAATTTTCATGCCATTCTTTAAGCATTCCAGCCAATTTGCACTCGTTCAAATCTCAATTCAAGTATTACATCCTCTAAGTTTCCTGATTCTACAAGGCAGAGAAAGAACTTGCTCCTCCATCATCATACCTGGCATATATCTCATTAGAGCACTTAAACAGTGTAATTTAAATCATTTATTTGCATGTTTTCTCAGTTGTGAACCCTGAGAATGGAGGCCAAGACTTCATTTTTGGCCCCAAAATTTAGCACAGTGCCCAACGTATAAGTGTTCCAAAAATGTATGAATATTACCATATCTTTACCATAAAAGTATCTAAAATTTTATTAGCAAAAATAAACAAATAAACATCACTTCAAACAAACTATGGTGAGCCATCTTCAAGAAAATATCAACAAATGTATTGTCACGTAATCTAAATCTATGTCTCATTCAAATACCATGGTAATGAGAAGAACACTATCCTGGGTAACCAAAACACTACTAGTCTCTAAGTCATTATTCTTTTACTTTGGCTGCTGTAAAGATAGGTAATTTTATTGATGGCTCTCAGTCACGTTCTAAATCAGGAATTGCCAAACTACTGGCTGTCTGTGTTTATATAAATAGAATTTTATTGAAATACCTTATGTTTATGTATTGTCTATGATTACTTCAGAGTTACAAGAGGACAGTTAAGCCACACAAACCAAAGAGACTGCAAACCCAAAATACTGTCTGCCCCTTATCAAGTTTGCTGACCCCTGTTCTAGATAATTTAGGTTTACAGACAAGGGTCAACATTATTAAAGAAAATTAACATGAGTAGAGCTGGCCTTCTTTAAACACTAAAAAAGATTTTAAAAGGTATATGCAGTAGCTAATATAAATAGTAAAACCACTACAAAAAAAAGTCCTTTCAATAAGCTTTTTGATGATACATAAAAGTTGGCAAAGGGAATTGAAAACATGATTAGACTATAAAACACTTGCATTCTAACAACTCCTGGAACTATAAAAAGTTACTGACTGGGACTAGAGCAGTGGCTCTGTGGTTGGAGCATTTGCCTGGCATATGGAAGGACCCGGGTTCCAACGCTAGCATCACATACACAAGTAAGTATCAGAGAAACAAAGGCCTAATGAAAAAAATAAATAAAATTGATTCTCTCTTCCTCTCTCTCTCACTGGCTCTCTCTCACTCTTAAAAAAAAAAAAAGTTACTGGACCAATTTCATTCCTAACACATATTGCATTTAAGAAATGAAGGGGTTTTTTTGTTTTGTTTTGTTTTTTAATAATCAAGAACCAATGTGTATTTACATAGTTAGCCAAGGCTGATGCCATGTCATGGTTCCCCCGTTGGGTTCCCTATGGTTGTTTCCCCCAAAAGAACCCCTTGTGAATGAACTTCTTGTGAAGGTCGGAGATATCCTTCTGAGTTGATTCCCCCATACTCCCTCCCTCCACTCTTTGGATATCCTTCCTATTCCCTCCCCTCTCCCAATCCCCCTCACTAGGTCTCCAGATATCCTAGGCAGGATTCCCCCTGTTTGTGTAAAAATTTATACATTTTGAGGTTACTATTAGCTTAGCTGTCTAACATACTGTTTCCAGTTGTATTCTAGCTTCCACAAATGAGAGAAAACATTCGGCCCTTGAGTCTCTGAGACTGGGATACTTCACTTAGCATAATATTTTCCATCTCCATCCATTTGGCTGCAAAAGCCATGATATCATTTTCTCTAATGGCCGAGTAGTATTCCATTGTATATACGTACCAAAATTTTTGAATCCACTCATCTAGAAAGGGGCATCTGGGTTGGTTCCATAGTCTAGCTATAGTAAACTGAGCTGCTATAAACAATGATGAAGCTGTATCTCTATAATATGCTGATTCTAACTCTTTTTGGGAAAATACCAGAAGTGGGATAGCTGGGTCATAAGATGGTTCCACCAATAATTTTTTGAGGCGTCTCCACACTGCTTTCCAGAGTGGCTGAACCAGTTTGCAGTCCCACCAGCAATGTGACAGTGTTCCTCTTTTCTAAAGAGTTTTTTTTTAATTGAAAATTATTTATTGAAATTTGTCACACCAAATTACAAAAAGAAAATTTTAAAGACTTGTTAGCACCTAATGTATTGCTACCATAAAAAACAAAAGACTCTAGACCTATTTTAACAAAGATAAATGTTTGTCATTAACAAGTAAAAATTCAGATGTATAAACAAATGTATAAAATATATTGATATTAGTATAAAAGCTTACAGAAGAACAACTAAGGAAGGAACTCATTGATGAAGATCATTGACAAAGATTTGACTGATGGGTCAAATATTAAAATATGTACAGATAAGGATATTTACTAAGGTATTGTTTATAATAATGAGAAACTGCAAAAATCATGAATATCTACATAGTCATCACTTACAAGATCATTAAAATAAGCTGTTGTGTCCTAAGAAAGGACTGCAATATAGACTACATGTTCAGTGGTGATATAAATGGTGATTTATTCTTTTTCACATTTTATTTTTCTTTCCTAAATTTTTCTGAACAAAAGTTTTATTATTATTAATTCTATTTGCATTGTCAGGGTGAAAAAAATTAAGACTTACCCAACTAAAAGAAGAAGTGCACAAATCACAACAAATCCCAAAGTGTACTTGAGTGCCGTTTTAATTTGCTAGATGCCAGGAGAGGAAAATATATCATTTGGTAAGCTATTATACAAAAAAGTTTTGCAACAGTATAATTATACTTTCAAATCAAATATACATTTAGAGTCAATAATATAAAGCTTTGTTTGTTGGAAAAAAGACAAACTTTAAAGAAAAATGATCATTATATCACCTCTTAGGTGTCTTTGTAAAATACACAAGATTTTAAAACCGTTTTGATAGTTAGGATCTTATAAAAGCAATACACTGAATGCAAAGTTTATTATTCCAGTGAGCATCTTCAGTAAAATTATCGTAACAGTTAATATAATATTCCCCTAAACAAGCAGCATCAGAACATACAATGTCCCTACTCAAATCATCAAAATGGGTTATAGTAATAAAAATTTAATGTACACATTTATACATATGTATCTACACATAAAATGTATTAAATATATTTATATACTTTAAATATGTATGTAACATATATCCTGCCAAGCACTATTCTGAGAACTTTATATATGATAACTCATTTAATTCTCAACTCTAAAATAGGTGTTCTCATTCCTACTTTAGAGATAAGGAAGCTGAGGCTCTAGGAAGTTAAATAATCTACCTTATGCCACACAGGTCATATATGATAAGCAAGAACTTAAAACCAGAAAAGGGAATTTAAAAGGTTGTATTTTGCCCAGTACCCATAATGTAATCCAGACATCAACTGAACAACAACATAAAAAGCACCACAAAACTAGACATTATGAACATGAATAGAAAAGTTAATAATGTCAAAGATAAAGCCAAATCCATCAGAAAAAATATTATTTGTCCTCTCAGACTAATGAAGTCTCTAAATTAAATCACCTTTTAAAACTTACATATGTTTCATATACTAAGTTCTAATTCACAAAGGAAGTAAGATAGTCTTTAGGGAAAAAAATTTTAAAGAAAAAGAAGAATCCCAAGATCAACCAAAGGCTGGGGGAAGTGAAAACATGTATCTCATTAAGATTCATTCAATTTGTCACTACCCACCTTACCCACTTTTTAAATATTAAGTTATATCGTATTTGCAAATAATAATATGGACTCTCTTTATAAGAAAACAAGTAATAAAACCACATTCTTTATCACTCTAGGAGTCACTTAAAACACTGCTTTATATACTGGGCGATGATTCAGTAGCAGAGTGCAAGGCCCTGGATTCAAGTCCACACAAAAAATAAATTTTGATTTACTTGCTCCTGATCTTAATTTAAAATGCTAAAGCATGATTAAGCATGATGCTGGCTTTTGAGTTAATATATTTTATATTTAAGTAAAACAAAGTATAAAAAAATTTCTGTAATTCAATAGATATTAATTCCTATTATACTGCTTTTCCCACCATAAAGTATTCTATTTTGACAAATACCTTTCAGCATATAATTTCTTCTTTGGCCTATTAATGATTACACATGATTCTAAACCATCTATGCATTAGTTTTTTAGGGATAAAACTAATTTGGTTATATAATATCAATTTAAGGCACCTAGCAATTAAATTTATCAATGTCTTAGATACAGATTATTATACAAATATTTAAGTGATACTAGTCTGCAGTATTAGACATACATAGGTGGTATATTTATCAGGTTTTTCTGTAAGTGTTATAAGTACAAACTACCTGCAAGTGTTCCTTTCTTGTGATCCAAAAATAGGTGAGCAAACCATGTCCTGTGTGCCACATTTGACCCACCTCTTATCTTAATGCATCAGAAAATGTGCCTTACATATTGTCTCTGGATATTAATACTATAACAGCAAGTTGACTGATGCAGACACAAACAACATAGTCACAAAGCATAAAATATTTACTACCTGGCTTTCGCAGAAAAGTTTGCTCTGGAATTGCTTTGTCTAAAACAACAATCACAAGCCATGCGCAGCTACTGAACAATGTGGCTGGTTCAAATTGCTGTGTAAAAACACAATCTAAATTTCAAAGACTCGGTGTGAAAAAATTTTGTTATTAATAATGTTTTGACTATATTTGAAGTGATAAAATGTAAAACATATTAACTACAAAGTTTAAAATTAATTTTTTATTTATCTTAATGTGGCTACTAGAAAATTTCAAATATCACATGTGGCTAACGTATTTCTATTAGACAACACTGATCTAAAATAAACTAAAATGGAGTCACATCATTCTTTGAAAAAGGAGGAAATAATTTTTAACTAAAATTAAACCTCTAAAATAGATAACTTACAGTGCATTTACTAGTATCATCATCATCTTTTTCTTCATAGTAGAAGTAGACAAAAGGAATCCAGAAGAATACACAGAACAATATAACGGAATATAAAGCTGTGGAAACAAATAATAAACTGAGTTCTGCTGAATACATAAATATGTAATCAGTTATCTAACTATATGCATCTATAAATATCCACTTACCAAATTCACTCCCCTGATTGCCTATACTCGTAACATTTTATTTGTGATATTCAAATAGCCTTTACTGTCCTACATCTCAAGGAATCAATACCAATATTAGAATAACATATCAGAACTCAAGTGAACTACGGGACAATTAATAACAAAAATAACGACAATACTTGTGCCAATAACAATGCAGCAGCTAACTGCTAAGCTCTTGCTATGTACTAACTACAGTACTATAACCTTCCAAAGAATTATCTCATTTAAATTAACTTTCAGTATAATTATACATAGTATTGGGATTCATTTTGACAAAATAATACATGAAAGGAAACTGATTTCAATTCTCATTCCCCCACTTCCCTTTTCTCCTCCCTCCTCTTCTCTATTGATCTTCCTTTCACCCCTTTATTTATTCATTCTTGATTGGTATTTTCTACACATACATAAAGATGAAATCCTTTCTGGTATATTTATACCTGAATATGACTTGACTTTGTTAAATTCTCTCCATATTTATTCCCCTTTCCCTTCTTTCCTCCCTCTCATTCTCCTTCTTCTACTCTAGTGATCTACTCTATCTTTATTACATCCTACCCCTCCCCACCACCTCCTTTCTCTTATTTTGCTCTAGCTCCCACTATAAGAGAAACCATTTGCCATTTGAATTTTGAGTTTAGCTTAGCATAATTTTTCCCATTTCTATCCATTTGTCAATAAATGCCATTTTTTCATTCATCTTTATGGCTGATTAAAAAAACTCCTGTGTGTGTGTGTGTGTGTGTGTGTGTGTGTGTGTACACTATATTTTCCTGATCCATTCATCTACTAACAGCAGCATCTGAGTTGATTCTATAATTTGTCTATTATGAACTGTGCTGATATAAACAGTGAAGTGGCTGCATCACTATAGTATGCTGATTTTAGATCTTCTGGATAAATACCAAGGAGAGGGGGTAGCTGGGTCGTTTGGTGGTTTTATTCCTAGTATTTTAAGGACTCTCCATACAGCTTCCAATATTGGTGGTACTAATCTGCAGTTCCACCAGCAATGTACGAATGCACCCCACATCCTCAGCAGCATTTATTATTGTTTATATTCTTGATTACTATCATTCTGACTGGAGTAATATGAAATCTTAGTGTAGTTTTGATTCACATTTACCTGACTGCTAAAGATTGTTGAACATTTTTCATATATTTGTTGGTCATTTGTATTTTTTCTTTTGAGAAATTTATTTAGTTCTTTTGACCATTTATTGATTGGTTTGTTTTATTGGCAATGAATTTTTGAGTTCTATATATTTTCTGGATGTTAATCCCCAGTCAAAGAAGTAGCTGGCAAAAATTTTTTCCCACTCCATAGGCTTTCTCTTCACTTTCTCTATTGTTTCCTTGCTGTGCAGAAGTTTTTTAATTTGATGGTTTATCACTCATAATTCAAGTTAACTATAGGACAATTTATAATAAAAATAATTAAAACAATGATGATAATTATGCCAATAACAGCTACAGCAGCTAGCTGCTGATCTCGTGCTATATACTAACTGCAGTACTACAAACTTCCTTTGAACTATCTCATTTAAATTAAGTTTGCATTCATTACAACTTAAAATTGAGCACAGTTAACCCAACATTTCCCAGTCACTCAACTATAAATGTTACCATCCTTTTGATATAAACAATTCCCCCATGCTAGGTTTAAAATATGTAGTTTTAGGAAACAGATCTTAACAAAGCAAGGTGAAGAAAAGCAGTAAAACAATAAAATTAGTTTTAAAGTTAACTGATAAGAATTATGATTTTTTTCTTTAAAATGTTAGGAAGTCAAACTACTTAATCAAATTACTTAACCACCTTACTTAATTCAATATTGATCTTAAGTTAAAAATTATAATAGTCAAAGATAGTGTATATTTAATAATAAACAGCATAAAAGTCAGGCATAGTGGCACACCCTATAATTTCAGGAACTAGAATCTGAGTCAGGAGTATGGCAAATTTGAGGCTAGCATGGGCAACTTAGCAACATGTTGTCTCAAAATTTAAAAATCTAATAAAAAGAGTAGGGGATGTAGCTCTGCGGTAAAGCACCCCTCATTTAAATTCCCAGTACATACACACACATACACAGGCACAAACACAAACAAAAAAAAAGAAAAAAGAATAAAAAACTTTTTTGGGACATAAGGCTGAGAAAACGATTTTTAAAATCTGGGTATTAACATTTACTTGTGTACACCATTCATGAAAAATAATAGCACTAGTATAATTACAAAACAAATGCACAATGGTAATCATTGTATTCCTTTGTAAAAGAAAGCATTTGTCATTCTCTCACAGCCATTAGAATAGCTACTATTTTAAAAAATGAATAACAAGTGTTGGCAAGTGTGAGGATCAACTGGAACCTTGTGCAGTGTTGGGAACATAAAGTGGCACAAAAGTATAATGTTTCCTTTAAAAAAAAAAAAAGGAATTACTGTATGATCCAGCAATTCCACTTCTCAGTATTTAGCCAAAATAAATAAAAATAGGGTTTCAAAGTTTATATAACTATGTTTATAGCTGCATTATTTATAATACCTAAAATGTGGAGGCAATCCAAGTGTCTCTTTATGGATAAATGGAGAAGCAAAATGCAGCATATACATAAAATGGAATATCACTCAGCCAGGAAAAGTAAGGAAATTGTGACACATGCTACAACATGGATGCACTTTGAAAACTTTATGCTAAGTAAAATAAGCCCAGTCACAAAAAGAAAACACACTATATGGTTACACTTACATGAGATACTAAGCTCAAAATCAGAGTCAGAAAGCAGAATGATATTTATCAGAAGTTGAGGAGAAGGAGGGAATGAGGAGTTATTGTTGGTACACAGTTTAAGTTTTACAAGGTAAGACTTATGAGAATGGAAAGTATTGATGGTGAACACATTTAGTAGCATTAAAGTATATACATACAATGATTAAGAGTGAATTTTGTTATATGCATTTTACCACAATGAAAACTTGGAAAAAAAGAATTTGTTAGTAATGTATGATAAAATTTCAGTTACTTAATCAATTGAAAGGAATGAAAACATGAGTTATAATTTATTTTTAAAGAGAAAGAAGAGGGACAGTAAAAGAGAGCGAAAGAATCAACTTCATTCAGTTTTTCATGTAGCTTTCATTGCTCCACACTTCATTGTGTACATGGTGCTGGAGTTCGAACCTGCATCTTCGTGCATGCCAGGCAAGTACCACAACCACCAAGTCACCACTCTAGCCCCAAGATATAAAATTTTTAAATACTATCTCAATACTTGTTCACACTATCTCATTTATCTGGAGACCACTTATAAAATACAATTATCTTGTTATTGCATAAGTTATCATTATATTCAATTAGCATATCAGGGATAAAAATTGCAAAAGTTACCATCATATTCAATTAGCATCACAAAGATAAAACAAATTCCTATAATATAATTTAAAAGTAACCCTTTTTATGGTATTATAGTTGCTGTCCTGAAATGTGCTTCTTTGGTGTAATGCTATAGCGTGAAGCACCTTTCATATGAATAAATATGCATCTTCATCGAAAAATAAAACAAACCAAAAAAGTATAACCCATTTTTTAAAGTGAAGAAAATACTTAAACAGATATTTCACAATAGAAGATACATACAATGGCCAATAAACATACTTAAGGTGCTAATTATCATTAATCATCAGAAAAATACAAAGAAACTCCACAATAAGATAATACAGACCTAGTAGAATGGCTAAAACTAAACTGACAATACCAAGTACTGACAAGAAGGTAAAATAGAGGGCATTCTCATTTTGCTGTAGGACTGAAAAAAGATACAACACTGTAGAAAACTGTACAATTCTTATCAAGTTAAATAAACACCTACTATATGACCCAACAATTCTATCCACTAGTGATAAAGTACAGAAATACATTAAAAGAGTTTAAAACCCAGGGAAGCCTGCTTAAATTGTAGAGTTGAGAACTTTTATTAGGAACTTATAAATACAGGTATATCTGATTGAGTAACTATTAATGATTACCAAAACTATGGGTCCTAATAAAGAAAACAGGAGTTCACCGAATATTATGTTTTTCACAAACAAGTTAAACGAAGTGGTACTGCATGGTTTCATAACCACTGTACAAAACCATCTTACCAACTAGTAGTACAGGTAACAAACATTGCAAGGGCTAGGCTACCAAGAGTTGGTCAAGAGTCAGCAACACAAGCAGATCCTCCTGAAGCTAGACAAGAGCGGAGCAGCAGCACATAAGCTACACTCCTTCTCAGAAGAAATAATACAGCAACATTATCTGCCATGATCAAATTTTGAAAATGACCCAATGTCTATCAACAGGTAAATGGATAAACAAACGGTTTGATATATTCATACAAAAGATTATCACACAGCAATTAAAATATGAGACGTAGATGAATTTTACAATCTTATGCTTTAATAAAACAAGAGCATATTTCCCATGACTAAATTTATGGAAATTCTAGAACTAGAGTAACTATCATAGGAAGAAAAAAAAGTTGTTAGGGCAGTTCTTAACGCTCAAGAGAAGTTATCGATGGCAGTGCTCAAAAAGAAAATTTCTAGCAATCTACACCTATGGAAGGAAATGTGGAACAGATAAAATTATGAAGAGACTCTCTAATATCCCCCAGTAGTATGATTCAAATTGATGTAGATGACCCTAAATCTTTATTTCCCTGACATCACATTCTTCTAAGCTGTCTTCTGGCAATCTGACTGCTCTTTCTGAGTGTGCTTCATAAAAATTTCTTCCTCTAGCCCACATATCTCAAAATGTAAAGAAAGAATTAAATTAACATTTATTGTATGTTTTGGATCATTTCTAATGCCAAATTGGGCTTACACAGCTGTAAATGAGAACAAATACTGTCCTAACTACTACTATCATGAAACAGATAGATTGCTTCTTTTAGTTATACTTCAAACTCATAGCTATTTTCAAAGAAAACTCATTCTTAACTCCTACAGTCATGACACTCTCATATACTAACATCTTTATAAAATATGCTTTTTTTAACTTGTCAATGTAAAATAAAATACAACAGATTTTTGGTCTAAAAGACTCAGTATCAAAGAACATATTAAGGAAAAAATGTTAGGGGTCTGGAGCAGTGGCTCAGCAGTTGGTGCTTGCCTAGCATGTGTAATGACCTGGGTTCAAACCCCAGCACCACATACACAAGCGTCAGAGAACAAAGGCTAGATGAAAAAATAAATAAAACTGATTCTCTCTCTGTCTCTATCACTCCCTTTCTTTAAATTTTTTTTAAAACTCATGTTCATAGAAACAGACAAGAATTAAATTAATACAAGTTCTTTTTTAAAAAATAACTTACCAAGAACTAATGAAAACAAGTGAATAGAGGGCCATTGATTTTTAAATGGCCATGAACAAAACCTGTGGCAAATAATATGGAAAAATTCCTGTGACTTTTTAAAATACACACAGAGCAAGAAATCTAGTTTTAAATGCTGTGTATCATTGAATTATAATTCACATGAAAATTAAATTGGATACATTAAATTTTTTTAAATGCACTCCTCCTGACTACCAATGAAAATATTAACCTCTAAACTAAATTATTTGGTTTAAGATAACTGAAAATAATTTAGTCAACACTGTAAGAAAATGCTTTAATCATTAAAAAGATTTGTTTTAGAGGGTCAAAGTATAAAGATATTCTGGGAACCCTAAAAGTCTTTTAAAAGTATCCATTTATCCAGTTGAAGAAATGTGGGGTCAAGACTGATGATGCATGTATGTGACTATCCGTTTTCCTTCAGCTAGCATTTCCTTCTTTGTCCTTCCCTCTGCTTCCTGCTTGAAAATGATACTTGCTTAAACTCCAGCACCATTTTGGAGTCTGTAGTATCTTAAGGTGGTAATCATGTGCTAAGGATGGAAAGCAGAGAAGAAATGAATTTCAGACCCTCATATCATAGTACTGACCTATCAGCTCTGGTTGCCTACCATTCCTGCTAATATGGTAACTACTATTTCCCTGTCATTCAGTGGAATAAGGAGACCAAAATGACCAAGGAGAAATCACATCCTCTAATTCAATAAAAGCATTGTTCCAACCCATGGTCTACATACTCCCAGGTGGCTATTACAAATTCAAAATCAAAATGCTAGGAAAGAAGCAAAAGTTTTGTGAACAATAATCTATCCAAAAATAAACAACTTATAAATGAACTACTTGCTAATGATTTAGGACTAACAGCATAAACTGCCATGATTTACTTTCATCCCTATTTATTAGTAATTATGTGTATACAATATGGGATAAAGGAAACCATATTGTGCTCAAGGGTCTACAGTATTTTCCAAAATACAGAAAGACTTCATGACTCACTTTGTAGAGCTACCTAAGACTTAATACTCAAACCCTACAAGAATGATAACATAAAGGAAAAATTACAGTCCAGTCGGACCTGTAGGTTGATTTTTAAAAGAATCCTAAATGAGAAAACAGCAAATCAAATCTGGTAATATATGACTAAATAAATAAATGTCACCATCATGACCATTTTGGGTTTATCTTTAGATTCAAAGATTGTTTAAGAATCTACTTGAAAGAATTAAAACAGGGGCTGGAGCAGGAGCTCAGCAGTTACAGTGCTTGCCTGGCATGTGCAAAGATGCGGGTTCAAACCCCAGCACCACATACAAGACAGTGTCAGAGCAATGAGAGCCACATGAAATCCCCCCCCCCACTGTCCCTCTCTCTCTTAACAAACAAAAACAAAAACTTCACATGATCATCTTAAAAGACACAGAAAAGGCCCATCATGAAATGCATTCAATTGATCACTACCTACATGTTTCAGCCAACATTCTAGAAGTATGCATATAGCTAAATCAAAACACAAAGTCCCCACTCTTGTGAAGATTAATTCTCTCATGGAAAAAACACAATATTTAGAATCATAGTATATATTACTCACAGTACATAAAAATATTCCAATTTCAATTTTAAAAACCCACTGAAATAGTTCCTTTAAGTAGAAAACTGAAATGCCAACAAATATAAAATGGCTTGCAACTTCATTTCCAAAGAAGTAAAATGCAGACTGGCTTCATTTCATACTCACCAAATTGACAAATATTAAAAATGCATGACAATATCATAGTTTAGAATATAGAGTAACTAGAAGGTTTATCTGGAAATAAATTAGTGTAAACACTTAGAAAAATGGTTACATTGCACTGTACAATTTTAATTAAAAATAACAAATATATACACTAATCAACATGTGATATATTCATATGCGATGAAAATAAGTTACAATATACATAATAACATGTATGAATCTCAGGAATATAAGGATGAATAAAAACAAACAAGTCATTTTATATCAAGTTCAAAAAATGTAAAACTAAGTAAGTTTAGAACAGGGTAAAATTATAAGGCAAAAGCAAAAGATGAACACAAACTAAATTTAGAATACTGGTTACTTCTGAAAGAACAGGGTGGGAAATGTTACAGAAAAAGGTAAAAGGAGTTCAAATTGCCAACCTCAAATCTCACACTTTCTATGATTGACAAATAATTTTATAAGTATAACAGTATTCTATGTTGAGTGAATGCCAAAGCTGTTATTATTTGTAAGACTGCTATGGTAAGCAGCTTCTAAAAAGGCTCCTGATAATACCACCTACAGTATTCATGCCTTTGGGTAATCCTAACCCCTTGGTACAGACTGCACCTAGTGACTCACTGCTAATGAAGAAAATGTAACAAAACTGTTGGGATGTCACTCTGAGATTAGGTTACCAAACAAAACAAAACACTGCCTTCCTTCTTGATCCCTCTAACCCTCTCGTTCTAAAATGCCCTATGGGGAAGTTCATGTGGCACAAAACTGATGTTGCTGGCCAACAAACATGCAGTACCTGAGGCCTGCCCATACCCTCATGTGGGTGTTTGGGAGCCAACTCTCCCCTAAAGGAGCTGGATGACTCAGTTTTCAAAAGACACATTCACTCTAGCCTTGCCAGAGAACCTGAGACAGAGGACCCAGCTAAAATACATCTGATTCTTCACGAATAGAAACTGCAAAATAATGTTTGTTGCTTTAAACTGCTAAATTTTGAGGTAATTTGTTACATTAAAATAAGTAACTAGCACAAGTTCTGATAGTAGAGCAAAGTCATTCAAACGTTCGGTTGCATGTATACCAAGAATACATACCTTGAAGAATAAAATCACTTCTAGGCTTTACCTAAGAATTTTTATTCTGAAGAACTTTCAACAGTCATTTTCCATATGGATTTTTTTTATCATTTTCCTTATTTACAATATTTATTCCCAAGTTTACAGGGCAATGCCAGTTTTATAACAATAAATTGTTAAATTAAATGGCCAAAGTTAATTTTAAGTATGGTATAACTCACATAGGAGTGGCAACTGATGACTACAATGCTGACTCCAAAGCTCCATAGAAAAACAGAAACAACAGGATGTGGAAAACACAAAAGACAAATCAGCATTACAAACAGATTTTTCCTGGAGGTCATGCTGTATGCTACAAAGAACCACAGTTTGACAAGCCTAGTCTTCATAATTTCTTAGTCTCATTTTTTCATCTGTAAATTACATATTTCAACGAGAGAACAGAATAAAACTACAAAATCCCAAGTTATGTTAGCTTCTGATACAACAAAAAATAAATACCTTGAAGATTTATTTTGGCTCATCATTTTGGTGATTACTGTCCAAAATCAATGGACCCATTGCTTTGGGCCTCTGTTGGGAGTGCTGGATAGCAATGACAAGAAGTGTATCATTCAGTGAACTGCTCACCATACAGTCAGGAAGCAAAGAAAAGGAAGAGAAAGGAGCCAGACTCCCACAAATCCTTTTGAGAGCACACCCCTAGTGATCTAAGGTCCTCTCACTAGACTGCTTCTCCTAAAGGTTCACAGTACCTCCCAATAACACCACCTTAGAGACCACATCTTTAACACATAAATTTGGGGGGGACACTTATCCAAACCATAGCACAAGTCTTCTATAATTTTAAGTTATAATAAGCAACTATCCTTTACTATCTACCATACACAAAACTGTTATATTAGTTCATTCAATACTTTTACACAATAACTTTGACAAGTAATTTAACTATCACAAAATTTATACATTGTAGATATACGAACTGAATAACTTTAGTAAATTTACGCAGTTGTACAACCCTCACCTTAATCCAGTTTTAGAACATTTCTATAATCCCCAAAAGGTTCTCTTGCCAGTTTTGTAATAGGCATACCCACCCTCAATGTGAGGCAAACATTGATTTGATTTCTGTCCCTAGAGATTTGTGTTTTTCTAGACATTACATATACATAGAATTATATATTCAGTCTTTTTCATCTGGGGTTTCTTTCACTAAGGCAAGGAGTCTTAATTTGCTTTTTCTATAAAGTATCAGATAATAAATACTTTCTGCTTTACGACCAATACATCTGTTAAAACTAATCAACTGTGCTGTTATAGCAAGGAAGCTGCCACAGACAACAGGTAAGCAAATAAGTATGGCCAGATTTAGACTGGACCCATAGACCTTACCATAATTTTCTGATCTACAACTTTGCAGAATATATTCCAAAGATTAGACATAGCTTTTATTCAAACATTCTTCAGTTGTTGAACTTTAGGATTCATTCCAGTTTGAGACTATTACAAAAAATGCTGCTGTCAATGTTTGCATACGTTCATATACGGTGTGCTTATTTCCTCTGGGTAGATTCATAGAAGTGGAAGTATCAACACCTGGATATTGTCTGTGTTCCATATTATATAACCTCTGGTGTACTTAAGGTTGGTGTTCCCCCAAATTAAAAAGAAATCTGATAAGCAAATTTGTATAGATATGAACCATGGATATAATCAGCTACCCCAGAAGAAATGCTGTTTGAACTTAAGGGAATGGAGATAGGATAACATGAACAGAGGATGATGGATTTCTCAGATCTTATAGTACTGGACCATGTTGTTGTTTGGTAACTAAAGTCTACTACTCCACAAGACAAGGGAATAATGACCCCAAAGGCTATTCCATGATCAAGGCTGTCTCCATGGTTTCAAAAAGTCAGGGGGAGGTAGCATTGTCCAGGTTTCAAAAGCAAAATGGGCACTGGGAGCACAAATCCTATGAAGTGGAATCTTGGAGTCAAACCTTAACTAGAATAGTTGTGCACTAGAACAGTTGTGGAAGCAGAATTGTCATCCAAGTGTCAGTGAGTCTACAAGACAGAACATCAAACCAAAGAGTATTATTTTCTAGCTTTAACAGCCTATGGTATTTGCTTTATAAGTTCTACACTTGCTTGAGATCCTTTCTTCCTTTTGCTGTTTACCTTTTACAATGAAAATATCTATCCTATGACTATATCGTCACTGTAAATACTTCAAAAGCATATCACTTATCTGGTTTCAGAGTTCAAAGAGAAGATTTTGCCTCAGGATGAACTACTTAGAATCTCATACATATCTGTTTTAAATGATAGTTAAATTAGACTCTGAACTTTGAGTAGACACTGGATAAGATCAGGCATTTGGAAATGCTGGAATGGAAAGAGTGCATTTTGTATAGGAGAAGGACATGAATTTTGGGTTCATTCATCCCCATAAAATTAGATCACAGCATGAGAAGGGGGCCCTATGATGGGATTAGTGTCCTTAGAAGACAAAGAAGAAAGAACAGAGTGTACATACTGTCTTATAAGAACCCAGCAAGAAGATGGCTGTCTGCAAGCCCTCAGCAGGAACCAAATCTAATGACACCATCTTGGACTTCCAAGCCTCCAGAAACATGAGAAATAAAATTTGTTGTTTCAGTCACCGAGTCTATGATATTTTGTTAAACAGTCTCTGCTTCTAGTTTATGTGTTATATATCTCATTAGAAATGTAATTTGCATTTTCATAATGATTAACAATGTTGGGTATCTTTTTATATGTTTATAAACCATTCATATCTTCACTATGGAAATGCCTATTCAAATATTTTGCTCAGTTTTAATTTTGAGTGATTTGTGTTAATTACTGGTAAGAGAGATTCTTAATACAATCACTGTATCATGTGACTTACATAGCTTCTCCCTGTCTGTGGATTATCTTTTTATAACATTGTCTCTCTATGCTGCTCAGGCTGGTCTCAAACATGAGATCAACGGATTCTTTTGTCTCAATCTCCTGAGTACCTGGAACTAGAGGCATGTGCTACCACATCAGACTTTTCAACAATTTTTAAAATACATGTTTTGAAAGACAAAGTTATTAATATTGATTGTTTTGGTCAGTTTTTTGTTGCTGTAACCAAAACACTTGACCAGAACAATCTAGAGGAGGAAAAGTTTACTTGGGTCATTTTCAGAGTCCTCAGTCCACAGATGGAGAATTGCACTGCTCTGGACTCAAGGGGAGGCTGCACATCCTCATGGAAGTGTGTAGTGAAGGAAAGCTGCTCACCTCAAGGAAGTCAGGAAGCAGGGAGTTGGGGAAAGGCATTAAAAGAAGACAAATCCTTCTAGGGCGTGCCACCAGTGACCAACGTTTAGCCACCCCACCTACATGGTAAATGTAGATATACCATCTAGTCAGTCCAGTCAACTAGGGTTCTGATGAGGTTATACTTCTCACAATCCAATTATTACAACATGCAGCCTTCTTGCATTAATACAGGAGCTTTGGCATTCTGACTGGACTTGTGTTGCCTCATTTCCTTTGAATTATCTGTTCCTAGCTTTCATGTCAGAACGGCATCCTGTGATGCTGCCAACATTTTTTATTGATTTTATTTGTATTTATATCAGTGACTTGAGATTTTTCTCTATGTAGAATCTTGTCACCTATGAAAACAAGTCTTAATTCTTCTTCTCCAGTTTAAATATATTATTCAAACAAATATTTTGCTTCCTGCATGGGCTAGACTCCTCAGTACAATGCTGAGTACTGGTGATGATGGCAAATATTTGTAATTTGTTCCTAATCTTAAAGGGAAAGCATTCACACTTTCATCCTAAACATAATGTTAGGGACTGAAGCAGTGGCTCTGTAGTTATGATTTGCCCTGGCATGCATGAGGACAAGGGATCAAACCCCAGCACCATGTACACAGTGAAGTGTTGGAACAACAACCACATGAAAAACTAAATAAAATTGATTCTTTCTGTCTCTCTCACTGTCCTTCTTTCTCTCAAAAAAAAATTTTTTTAAAGAAAATATAATGTTAATTATAGGTTTTTCATAGATGCCCTACGTCAGGTTGAGGAAGCTCCCTTTTGTAACTTCTTTGGTTAGAGTTGTTACCAACAATGGATATTCAAATTCTGCTTTGTGTCTACTAAGATGACCATGATTTTTTTTTGTTCTATGTTCTTTTAATATGTATGCTACATGAATTGATTTTTGGATATCAAACCATTGAAATTCAGTTTTCCAAAATTTTGTCAAGAACTTTTGTATCTACTTCATGCTTGAAATACATCATATAGACCAAAAGAGACAAAAAATATATTTTCACTAGTTTAGCACGAATTCAAGCAAAGGGATATTAACAATTAATATAACTAAGTTATATAGTACATGAGAAGCTAAATAAGACCTAGGGAAAAAATATAAAATAAAATGGACGAGGATAAAAGGGACCAGCAATTGAAGATGGTAGACCTCTTTCACAACTCAGTGACGTTTGAACAAAGTTTAAGGGCTAAGGGACTTAAGGAAATTAGTCAAAAATATAACTAGAAGAAAAGCATTCAAAGCAAATGGAACATAAAGTGAAAGCCAGCAACATCAACATAAGCCATGAAGAAGAGTTATACCAGGTATCCATTATTGTGCAAAAGATTACCCAAACTTTGTGATTTAAAAAAAAAAAAAAAAAACTTCTTAACACAGATTTTGTGGGTCAGGAATATTAGCATAGTTTAGTTAAGTCCTCCAGCTCAGAATGTTTCACAAGTCTGAAATCAAAATACTGACCATCTAGCAGTTCTCTCAAGACTTGACTGGGAAAGAACCTGCTTTCCAGCTCACTTACAACTGTTGGCAGAAAAGATCACTGATTGCTACTGATTGCTACAGTATGGGTAAGAAAGGAGAGGAAAGAGAGGTGCTAGGAGGCTCCTATAATAACTTAAGAAAAGAGACAATGGTGCCTTAAAAAGGATAGTAGTCAGAAAGTACTGAGAAGTAGATTCTGAAACAATTCTAAAGACCAAATACAGGAGAATTTTCTGCCATGTTTGATATACAAAGCGAAAAAATAGATTTGAGGATCATCTCCAAGGTTTTTGGCCTGAGTAATTCTATCCACCTAATTGCTATTTAAAACCAACAAGGAAAATTAGAGTACAGAAGATTGAACTGCTTTAAACATGTGAAATTTGAGATTATTTTGATAGAAATTTTTATGACACTTGCACACAAGAATATGAAGTTCAAGAGAAGTTTCCACAAAGATGTGAATTTGGGAGCTTGGCATATACATGATATTTAGATTTAAGCAACAGGATAAAATCAACAAAGGACTGAGATAAAGAATAGATAGATCCATTCTGACTGGCATAAGGTGATATCTTAATGTGGTTTTCATTTGCATTTCTCTGATTACTAGAGATTTAGAGTACTTTCTCATGTATTCATTGGCTTGATCAATGTCCTCTGGTGAGAAGTGTCTATTTAGCTCTTTGGCCCATTTATCAATTGGGCTGTTGGTGTTTTTGTAGTTGACATTTTTGAGGATTTTATAGATTCTGGATATGAGACCCTTGTCTGAGGAATCATAGTCCATGATTCTCTCCATTTCTGTAGGAAACCTCTTGACTCTTTTGATTGTT
>PVKS010018021.1:0-40892 GCA_004027875.1 Aplodontia rufa
ATATATATATATATATCTTAATGTTCATGATGAATAAATTCATGGGTGTCTGAGACTTTCCTAACAATTTTGATGCCAAGTTTGTAGTAGTATGTGAATGATAAGTGATTAAGTACCAATATTTAACTTTTAAAGTTTGGATGATCATTTTTGTTTGGCCTTAGGTTAGTAAGAGTCAAATTTCAAAGTAACATAAATTTTTCTACATCCATTGTTGAATTCAAAGTATATTATCAGCTAGGAAAATCAAAAGCATATGCACCATTAAAAGCCATTTTCATAAAAAAGATTTTTATTTGTGATATTAATAAATCATGACTATTTTGCTTGGGAACAATGATAGGAAAGAAAATGCACTGTTTTGTTTCTAGTGCTTTCAAAGAAAGGACTAAGCAGAATTAACATGCAAATTTTCATTCATTTGTAAAGATGAGATGTAGTCAATATTTTCTGTTGAAGGATAGTTTTATAGTTCTTGAACTAGATAATAGCAGTGGCATCTTTGAACTATAACATTACAAGACATAGTCAGAGGCATAATAGTAGCAATGTTTAAGAAGATGCAATTTTAAGCTAGCATCTCTACTTGAATTTTTATGTGAGTGGTTTAATCTTTCTCTGCCACAGTGTCCTCCAAGATCAGTTAGGGAATATACAGTTGGCTTTCTGGATCTGTTGATTCAACATCCATGCATCTATGAATCCAACCAACTGAAGATGAAGATGAAAGATGTAGTTATACCTAATGATAGTTGTATCTCTACTGATTACATATGGACTGAATTTATTATTCCCAAGCAACAAGATATAGCAACTATTTATAAGGCATTTATGTTATATTAAGTGTTGTAAGTAATTAAAGATGCTTTACAGTATACAGGAGCATGTGAGTAGGTTAAATGCACATACTACATCATATTATATAAGAAATTTGAGCATCTGCAGATTTTGGAATCTTCAGGGCATCTGGAACTAATACCCTACAGATACTGAGGAGTGACTATAATAATATATTCTTCACTGAATTTGTATGAATATCAAATGAGTTAAAATACACTGAAACAGAGTGTGGAACGTAGTAAGTACTCAATAAAGGCTAAACATTATTGTTACCAGCAGTTGGAATAGGCACAATCAAAACATAAGCACCAGAGTAATTGCCATGATGGCTATATTGTGGCCATTGATTCAACGTTAGCAAAGCAAAACCATGTGCAATGTTAAGTTAGTATTGCTCGTACTAATGTACTTGGTTTTATAATTTTATTTAGTACTGTATTTATAAATATTACCGCTAAAGTTCTCAAAATAGTAAATGATTGATGGTAATGACATAGTTCTTATTAAAAAATGTGAAATTCTATTGGTAAATTTAGCTTTTGAGGTAGACAAGGAACATAAATTTATTCTTTATTTTTTCAAACATTATAAAAAAATTCTTATCTGAGTTCCCATTTAAATGGTCAGTCTATTAGTAATTTTTTTTTGTATTTTTAGTTTCAGTTTTTTATATATACACTTTATTGGCACATTATAGTTTTTATATAATGATGGGATTAGTTGTCACATATCTCTAGATGCATACCCATTAGTAAAATTTTAAAACAATAATTTTAAAACTTATTTGGTGACTGAATTAAAATTAGGACCCTAGACTAGGAATTAGGGGATTTTAATTAGAGATCCAAGTAAGCAACTAATTAAGTGACTAAATTCAGTTAATCACTGTAGTTCATTTATGCATTTGCAAACTGAAGTTTGAACTAAATGATATTCAAGGAAGTAGATCACAAGATTTGGTTCTTTGAGCAATTGTGTTAGCATAATGTGAATTACTTGGTAAAAAATTCAAGTATCATTCTGAATTAAAATTATAGGAGATACAATATGAAACCTACTTTAACTAGTTGAATCTTGTGCTTAATGTCAAGCATTACTACTTTGAGAAACATTACTAATCCAAATTTATATTTCTCATTCATTAGCTTTACATTAAGCTCCAGCTCAAAGCTTTCTATGATAAACAGTTTACTACCTTAGGAGGCCACCAATGAAATTTGTAGACATCTTTCATTGTTTTATTTATTGAGCCAAAATAAGGGCATTTCTCTCCTTCGAAACCACTCAAAGCAGTTGAAAGTGGAAATGACAATAATGGTAGCAAATAGAACACTAACAGACATAAGGGCAGCTATATATATTCTACAATAAATATGCATTAATGCTGGAACATGGTTGTGGATGTGTGTGTGTATATATATACATCTCTCTCTCTCTCTCTCTCTCTCTCTATATATATATATATATATATATACACACACACACACATAAATATATCATTGAACTACATGGACAAAAGCATGAATACTCTCTAGAAGTCAAATGAAATTTGAGTAATCCACATAGTGTAGAAGAAAAGGAACTTACTATTAATAAAATAAGAGCAGCCAACATTCAGTTAATAATTTTTCTTTTAAATTCAATTTAGTGATAAAAGTTATTTTTAATTCCATAATATAGTATGGAATTAAATAGTCATTTAAAATAAATGTGTGGAATTTAATCTTAATGTCAGTTTGCTATTCTTGAAGAGAATTGTCTAATAATCTAAAATCACAAATTAAGAAGGTACATGGAAAAGATTATTAACATGACATCAGTAAGGTGTTTTGAGTATCTCAGAGGAAATATTTTATTTCTAAAGCAATCTTACAGACTGAGTTTCCCTAACTTTAAAATTTGAAATCTAAAGTGCTTCAAACTTGGAAAGTTTTTGAACATGGCATGATGTCATAAGTGATAACTACCATGTCCTTCTTCATATGATGGGTCACTCTCAAAACACAGGCACTCCACAGGGCAGGGGCAGGCATCTGTGAGCCCCACTGCTCAGGAGGCTGAGACAGCAGAATAGGAGGCCAGTTAGAACAACATATGAAGACATTGTTTCACAAAGAAAAACATTAGGGGCTGGGAAGTGTAGCTCAATAGTAGATCACTTGCCTGACATGTGCAAAGTCCCAGGCTCAAACCTTAATACCACTATGATCCAAAAAACAAAAAACAATAACAACAACAGAAAAATGCAAGCATGGTAAAATATTGTATAAAATCACCTTTAGGCTATAGGTGTGAGATGTATATGAAACATAAATGAAATTCATGGTTAGATTCAGGTCCCATCCTCCAAATATTTCATTATACACAGGAAATCATTGGAAATTTGAAATAATAACTGAAATCCAGAACATTTTTAGTTCTAAGTATTTTGCATAAGGGATGTTCCACATGTATTATCTGTTTAAAGCATACTGAATGTATTTATTTTAGGGTAAATGAATTTTCAGATCAATAACTATAAATGTTAGCATACTATTTACTTATAATGAATTATATTTTGTTCAGCTTTGTTTTAGTAAGTATCCCTTACTGTCTCCTAGAAGTTATTAATTACAATTCCATTGCTAGTCTTACATTTGAATGGAACTAAATTCCATGTTGTCGTATCTATCTATCTATATACACATATATATATACACATACATATATATATACACATATAGTTCAATATGTTTATTAGTAGATATTAATCAAATAAGACAAAATACTTACATTGATATTCAGTTGAGAGATCTATTTATCCATGTTTCTATCAGAATTATGTGCTCTTTTCAGGAGGGATAATTTCATACTATAAGTTCTTTCCTCCATCTACCTGTATAATATCCTTCATCCCATGGGGAATAACTTGAAAGAATGACCTCCATTATCTAAAATGTCAACCTCTCTGAAAAGTTTTGTGCTTCCCACCTTTTATAGCTATGACTCCTAGCTCACAGCAGCTATTAAAGACCTATAGATTACAGTCAAAATTCAAGTTTGAGTGCTTCTAAATAAGATAGGAAATAAAAATGGTCTATTGCAACATAATCTTTGGTAGTATTATACCATGGATCATCAATCTTAAGAGTTTTTTTTTTTAAAAAAAGAGTTTTTTCATTGTTCTATCATGAGAAAAGTTATCTGAACTTTGCTATTATGTATGGTATGTTTTAGTCAGCTTTTCCACTGCTGTAGTTAAAAGACTGACAAGAATTTTAAGAGGAAAAGTTTATTTAGGGGCTCATGGTTTTAGACGTCTTAGTCCATAGAAGGCCAGCTCCATTTCTTAGGGCTCAAAGTGAGCCAAAACATCATGGTGGAAGAATGTGGCAAAGGGAGAATACTCAGGGTATTATCAGAAATTGAGAGATAGACTCTGCTCACCAGATACAAAATATATATTCCAAAGGCACATTCCCAATGACCCACCTCCTCCATCCACACTCTGCAACCTTCAGTTGCCATTTAATCCCTATCAAGTATCAGGATATTAACTCACTGATTGGGCTAAGGCTTTCATAACTGCATTGTTTTACTTCTGATCCTTCCTGCATTGTTACACATGAGCTTTTGGGGGACATCTCAAATCCAAACCATAGCACTGTATTAGACAGTAAGATTTTACAACTACCAAAAATGTACAAAAATTTAGGCATTATAGGTCAAAATGAGGACATCACAATTCTTTATTAAAAAATACATAATTCAGATCACATTTTAAATTATGATATGATAACTGATCTTGCTGTTTTCACAGATGTAACATATCTGATTTAGAGATAGTCATCGATGATGATTCCAAAAACTAAGCAAAATTATAAATTATACCACATTTCCAATAGAGATTTTTGTGAGTTTGCAATAGTCATTGAACTGATAAATAACAAAGCCAAAACTGCATCAAATTCTAGAGCTTCCTGTATAACACTTTTTCAACTATACCAAATGAATTCTTTTTGATACTCTTTCCTCAACCATAACAAACTGAACATTTTCTGTGTATGAAATTGCTTTAGTTACCTTCTGAAATTTTTTGTGATTTCTAAAAATTATATCTTTATTTGAAGACAAAATAATGCATATGTAAAGAAAAAGTTCACACATAAATACTGCCAATCCTATCTGAGGCAACATAACATAATCAGACATATTAGCATTTCCTTAGCAAAATTAGACAGTATGGAGTAGGTACAGGCTAAAAATAATGCCCTTCTCCCATTAATTCAATTAAAGTTTTACCATCAAGTGAATGTGTCATAATTTTACCAAATAATTTGGGCTGAGGATTCTAATGGTGTGAATAGTGGATCATGGTGGGATTAATTTCATGAGTTTTGATTTTCCATGAATAATGAATTTGCCTTCAGGGAGGAACTTTGACACTGGGTAGAATATAGATACTCCCTAGAATTCTATAAATAGTTGCACTTACTGTGCCGAACCATCTCACTTGGAATTCTCTTTTTACAGTGTCTTCCACATATGTTAGTGCACAGATTCTGGTTCTTTCTATCAAAGTAGAAAGTTGTTTTTAACACAAGAATCATTTGATTTGCCCCTACATCTCTAGTGACTCTAGCACTAAGAAAGCAAAGTTCATTATTATAGTGCAGAGTGAAAAAAGCTTGGAAAGTTCAAGAAAGTTAGACATGTTTCTATTGATTAAAACACTACGGAGAGTAGGATAGGATAGATAAAAGCCTGAAAGTTGGAATTAGTTTGAAATTATCTCTCTAAGGACTAAGCCCTTTGAGAAAGCAGTAGATAAATTACAAGTCGCATTTTAATAACATCTAAGTATAAAGCTGTGACTGTACAAAATACGTGAGTGTTCTAAAAGAAAAGTAGTAGTGTTAGTTATATACTTCTATTCTTTAAAAATGTGTATCAGATCTCTAAGAACACTTATAAGAAATAACTTGCAGTTGCCATAGCAGCAGAGTCAATATGTTTTGAAGTCATTGGCCTTAGACTTGTTTTGAAAAAGAAAGAAAAATTATATCCCTTATATGTCTATCAAAAAGTCCTATCTTGGAGACTCCATGGGATGATGCAAATATAGGGCTAGGTAGCCCTAGCCCATATATTACCCTTGAGTTTTTCAAGTATGGTTCAAGTCTAAATAAGTAAACATATATGAGTAGTAGTTACCCTATTTAAAAATGTAACCATAGAATTTAGCATGTGTTAAACTTTTGAGTATTTTCCTATCTAAATTGTAGGAAATAGATCTGCTTGGATGGATATATTTAAAAAATACCAACATGTCTGATTAGTTCTGTTATGCATGTATGAAATGGTAAAAATATTGTTCTTTCATCCTATCATAGCATATAACTTGTTAAAGTAAATAGTCAAGCAGAAGTAAGATATATCCCTGTGCAAATATCTATATTAGTTATATAAATCCAAGATACTTTTGTGCTTCTCAAACTTGCGAGGACATAAATAATAACCTGATGAAGAACTTGTTAAAGCACAGACTATTATTTGGGTTGGACACAAATATTTGAATTTCTAATAGTTCCCAAGTTAACTCTATGAGTGGTGGCTCAAGAACAATTTGAATAGCTTTTAGTGGTTACTTTTTGCTGTTGTACTCAGAATATAAACCCCAAGCCAGAACCTTCACCATCAGAATTACTCAGGAAATTGTAAGAAATGTAAACTATTCAGAGATTGATATATTGTTTTAGAAAGCCTTTCAGATGAAGATGATGTGTGCTAAAGTTTGAGAACTACTATGACTTAGTGGACTGAGATGTCATAAGAAGCTGAGGAACATGTGACCAAATATGTATTAGGGTTCTTAGGACAGAGAAGCAAAATTTAATATCATCTATTAAAAATCATTCTGTTGCCTTATAGTGATTAATGAATTATAATAAATACTAGTCAAATACAGAGATTACAATTTTTAATACTATCATGATCAAATTTTGAGATTTTTTCCATAAATTCATAAAGTGGTTAAACTGTGAAATCTAAAACATTTAAACTATGAACAGACTAATTTTAAAGCACCTTATGAAGTGTTAACATAAAGATGATGGACCGCAGGATATTCTCCAGAAGACCACAAAAAATAACACCTAACTCTTGTCAACATTGGAACACTTGTGTCTAGAGAATGTATAAATCTCAAAAGGATTTACTTCAAAGTGGAGACAGTACAGCTCCCTGTTCCCAGTATCCTGTTTGGGCAAAAATGTGTGAAAAATAAAACAATAATAAAAATAATTGATTTGTTTCTGAGTGCATAATTGTTGTATATTGGATGATTTCTGAGGCTAAAATGAGGACTGATTTTCTGTAAGGCTTGATGGAGGGTTGAAGCAGTAGTTGTTGGGGTTCAGAATGCAAATGATCCTCCAAAATTTGGCTCTATTGCATGTTGAGTACTTTGAATTAAATTGTAAGGTTTTAAGTTTCCTCAGAATCAGAATTCTCTGTACTCTCTTGCTTATCCAACAAACACAAGGAAGGATTTACTCTGAAATCCCCTTGAGTAATTGAAGAAAGTTCTTCTGAGAGAAACGCAACTATCTTGGATGCTTCCTGAAATCTTGTTAACTAGGAAGAATTAACTCATAGAAGAGAAGACTAAAGGGTTTGCCCTCATTTATGCTAAAGACACTTACTTCTTCTGTGAGAACTGCCACCCCAGAAAGTTTATGTTAGTAACAAGGCAACTTTATTCATCACAATTTCCTTCCTTTATCCTTTAATAATTTGTTGCCATCTCCTCAGAAATCTCAAGCTCCTGTTTCTCTGAGCCACAAAAGCATCAACTTTCTGTCCCCCTCCTTTGAGCTTCATATAAAAATATGAAGGCTCCTATATAAATGCACATAAATAAAATAGATTTTCTCATGGTAACTTGTCTCTTGTCAAGTAATTTCAAGAGACTAAATTATTCAACCTTGACACAGTGGAGATAAGTTCCATTTACACTACATAGACTATCAGTCTACAGACAGAACACTCCTTTTATGTGTATGCGCATATACATATTTACATCTATACATATAATTATTTACAAAATTTTATACATAAATATTTATGGTTAAATATGCTTATAGGTAGTTATATATTTATATTTAATACAGCATATACTTACACTCTTAAAACTACATATGATAATAAATTTTTATATAATATGAAATATCTTTAATATTGCTAACTTTTATCTGTAAAGGCATATACTATACTTATTATAATTACTCCAGAAACATTTATATATCTTAAACCTATAAAGCCTACTTTTTCCAGAAATTCAAAACAGTAACAGGCTATGGTCAAGACACAGGTATGTTCATTAGAATAAAAACTTTTTTTGTAAAAAACAGGAAAAATGGGTGTTTCAGTACCAAATGTTCAGGTGTGGACATTTTTTATTGGTATTCATGGCTCTCAGGCCAGATTCACCTGCACCACCATAATGAGGGTGGGCAGAGGAAGTGGAATGCAGCCCCAGATGAGCAGCGACTTTATAGTCTGGGGTGGGCAGAGGAAATTTGGGGGACTTTTCCTTCAGAGATTGGCTGGTGACTTCATCAATTATCTAGTGATTTCAAGCCACCATGGGGGCTTGTCTGCAGCGTCTGATTGATTGTTCCTTTTGTGTGCAGGCTGTTTGATGCCCTGCCCCCATCCAGCCATCCCAACTCTTTTGGTGATATAGGGCATCGATTTCCATCTGGCTACTTCCTGCTGTTTATGGGGTGTTGTGTGGGAGAAGAAGGTTCAGCTGTTGGTTTGTCAGTAGGGAGGCATCTGTGAGGGTGCAAAGGCATTTGGTTGTATGTTATTCCAACAACCTCACTCATGTGGTTTTGGGTGAACCCGAGGAGACAGAGAGCAGTCATTAGAAGGAGTCTTATCACTAATATGGGATTAAGGATGGGAGTCAGCCAGGTGACAAGAGTGGAGTTTAGCCATCCTGGCCAATGGTCACTTGACTGTTGCTGCTTAAGCCTCTTACTCAGATGTCTGAGAGTTCCAACGTTTTTCTCAATCAGCCCAGTTTCATGGATATAATAGCAGGATTCCTCTTTTAGGAGTAGACATCTTGCCCCTTTGTACACTGTCAGGAGATCTATTAATCAGTGGTTCTATAACAAAACTTGGGCAATAGATTTTATTTGTCTTTGTAGGGGGGCCAGGGAGGCAACAGATGCCTCTACTGCCTTTTGGAGTTGTTGTTCTAAGGAAGGGTCTGAGCAAACCAGATTATTTGAACCCCCTCTAAAAGTGGCATTTAGCTTTTAAGTATGCATCTCAGGTCATGCTTACAAAAGAGCCACTGCCTTTGTTGCTAAGTGTCCATGTAGCATTGAACATTGGTTATATTCTCCTGCCAGGTGTTTAAGATCAACTTGATCAAAATTGATCTTGTTCCTATCTATTGCTATAGGTCAGCTGAGATTGTCAGGGTAATTCTTGAGGAACTTGTGTAAAGCCTCTTGGCTCTTCTATCAGCTATGCCATCTGCCAGGATACATCAGGGTCTTGCTGACCACATGTGGCTTCACTGGAATCATCAGGGACACTGCCCATGAATGATTATCCACTTTGCAGAGTGTCCACTGGTTGGCTTTCTGTTCCCTGGGGTCACCTGATCCCCCTGATTGGGAGGTCATGTTACCCAGAGTTGCCAAGCCTATAGAGAAGTTCCATTGTCCCCTAAGTTTTGCTGACCGAACAGGGTAAGAGTAAAATATTGACTATTTTCCTTAACCCATTAACTATCTTAACTTTGGTAATTTGATTTTGATATTAAACATCCAGCAGGCTAGTTTCAACAGTCTTAAAGTGGGAACTATGTTACAGCTTTATAGTTACCCCTTTTGTTTAATAACAGTAGAACTCAGCATTAGATCTTAGCTGTCCTATAGGTGATGGCATGTCTTAATTCAGATTTTTTTTCTGTTAGAAATAGTACTTCTGCAAAACACTGAAAAGCAACAGTTTTAAATATAGAGGGAATGAGTGGGGGAGGGTTTGGAGGAGGAGGACAAGCCATAAGTGGGAGTGGGGCATGGGTGGAACTGAGAGCAGCTCCCTGGTAGAGGAAGGGAAGTACAGACTTTTGCAAAAGAATGAAATCTTCTTAAGCATTTCAAAAGGCTTGGAACCTGGAGCAGCATGCACCTCCCAGATCCCTTTTGTTTTCCCTTCTCCTTTCTGGAACTTAGAGAATGGAACCTCAGGGTATGAGGAAGTGCTACAATGGTTTGGATTTAAAAGGCACACTTTTTTTATGTCCACATGTCCAGACTGTATGCCCTCTTGTGCAGGTCCTGCAGGGTGCGCTGCATGAACTCAAATGTGTGGCAGTCCATGCACAGGTGACTCTGAGCCAGGACAGCACTCCTGGCAGTAAGATCTGTGCAAGCACCCAGAAGCACCAGACTCAGCAACAGCAGCACCAGCAGGAATGGGCAAGCAGGCTGTAGGGGGCGAGAGTTTGGGAAATTGCCTTTTGGAAAGAAAGAACGTGGAGTAAAGGAGTATACCCATTTGATAAGTTTCGAAAAGAGAGGAGCAAGAGGACTAGTCTGAGTAAGGGAGGGAAAGGATGGAAGGGAGAGGAGGAAGATAGGGGAACAAGAATGCAAATCCTAAAAAGCCAGAACATGTGACATCTTTGATCATTTCCCTGTCCGGTGGTAGTAATTGCCCAAATCAGTGAGGATTTGAAAATATAGACAGAAATTAGCATTTCCTATGGCCTTTCAGAATCATTGAGGGTTAACAGTAGTGGAAGGAGGTGTCCCAACTTCTAATTGTGCTAGCTTGAGGAACTGGCAGGTGATCCAAGATTGGGATGTCTCCTCAACCTGCTGGGACCCAAAACGGAATGAGTGGGACAAGCCAGAGACCAAGACATCTCCACAGTCTGTTGGGGTCCTGAATGGAATGGGCGGTGACATCTGTGGCATGCACGTGACTTAACTGACAGACCCCCGGAATGGAGAGTGGTATTAGAAGGCCAAGCGAAAGGCAAAGAAACTTGCTCCACTTCTGTTGGCCCGGATGACAGGAAACAGAGCAATGCAGGAGCTTTCTGGTTCATCTGTGGGAGAGAGTGGACCCCAACACCGGTGGGGGGAGGCCCAAAATCCCTTCTCAGGTTTTGGCACCAAATGTAAAAAACAGAGAAAATGGATGCTGGGCATTAAATGTTCAGGCCTGGGTGATTTTTATTGGGATCAGTGGCTCTCTGGCCAGATTCACCTGTACTGCCATAGTAAGACAGACAGGGGAAGTGGCACAAGACCCCAGCTGGGCAGCACTTTATATTCTGGGGTGGGGAGAGGAAGTTTGGGGGCCTTGTCCTTCAGAGATTGGCTAGTGACTCCATCAATCATTTGGCGATTGTGAAACGCCATTGGGGCTTGTCTGCCAGTTTCTGATTGGTTGTTCCTTTTCTGCCCAGGCTGCCTGATGCACTGCCCAGCCAGCTAGAATCACTCTAACACTTTTCTATTTTATATCTCTATTACTTTCCAGAGAATCGGTCTTCTACACTTTTTATTCAGTTTTCTGTACTTCCTCTCTGCACAATATAAATAAATAAATCAAAACAAAAAATAAACTTTGTGTTCAGTTTCAACATATATTGTTTTTATCTTTGTATAATATCAGTACGTTCCTTTCTACAGATGGAATTTTAGCATGCGTGTAGTCAAGTTCTTTTATAAAGTTAATTATAAGAAAAATTGTGAAAGGATGTAAAGAATAATTGTGAAAATGTTCATTGGTGCCTTTCTATTACTTTTCTTTCTACAATTCCTAGGCTGACTTCTTCATTATCCGACCAATTAGGAAACTGGAATCACCAAATGTGTTTATCCCAAATGCACCATATATTGAACATACACATCAAGGCTTTTTCAACTCAGAAATAGATGAATATATGAGTGAGATGCCCTCTATTTTTCACAACTTATTACTTGATATTTTATATATAATAAAAAAATGACATATTGTACTATACCTGAGATTAGTTGAACTATATTAAAACTGAAATTAATTTCAGAATTATTCAAATTAACCATGACAATAATTTTTAAGTGTCAAGTTGACTAAGCTATAGCTTTTATTCAATCAAATATTGTGTTGGTATGAAGTATTTTGTAGATGTAAATAATATCTCTAATCAAATAATTTTAGGTAAAGATTGTCCATGATAAATTGGATCAAACTAATTTAATCAGTAGACAGGCTTTAAGAATAAGATTTTTATTTTCCCAGGAAAAAGAAATTCCATCTGTGGATTGCAATATCATCTGTTCCTTCAAAGTTTCCAGTCTACCCTTCCTGAATTTTGGGGAAGTGGCCATGGAAAGGAACAATAGTAGAGAATGGGAAAAGTTTGAAGTACATGACAGAAAAAAGCCTATGTTTCCTTGAATAGATGGTGGTAGTAATACTGACATTAAAATTGCTTCTGTTTGTTTCTATGAGCATTTGTTTCTATGAACAGAATATTGATATAAAATTTACATTGGAAATGCTTTCAGTGAGTACTAAAAAGGTTGAGAAGAATATGTGGTAAGAAATTAAAGAAAAGTGACCTTTTCTTCTTTCTTTTCTTTCTTTTTTTTTTTTTCAGGGCTGAGGATTGAACTTGGGAAGAAAAATGAACTTTGTATAAGGCAAAGCACATGACTAAATTGTGTGCAAGAGAGGTGTAGAAAGGAGGACTTGAACTTGGATATGTAGCTGAGGGGATTTCTGAGAGAGTTTTACATCTGACTTTAATTTTTGATGTTTTGATAAAAATGAGAGATAACAGGGACAGATTAAGGAAAGAACTTTTGGTATAATAAGAAAGATATTTGGTATTTATCCTGGAACAGTGTTTGCAAAAGTCTTGGAGTTTTCTGAATTATAAAAGCAATATAAGCATCTTTTGTTTTAACAAGTTGAGTACCTGCAGGTCCCTAGATACCTTCAGGATGGGGGCTTGACTTAAGGGATGGAGCCTTTATTTGACTTTTGGAATTTTTCACTCCCTTCCCTCAACCTCTTGGGAGATTAGAAAGGGTAGGGAATTGATTAATCACCAATGTCCATGATTTCTCCTAATAAGGAAAACTTGACCAAAAACTCCCACAAATCTCTAATAAACATATCTCAAGAAGCTTCTGAGTTGGTGGACACAATGTGTGCTGAGAGAGTGCACCCTGGTTCCATAGGACAGAGGTTTGTAGACCCAAGGTAGTTCCAGACTCTGCCCTGGCTGTGTCTTTGAATCCTTTATAAAACACTCTGGTAGTAAATAATAGCAATTTGGTTTCCTTCTAACAAATATGGATTCTGAAATGGTAGGTCATGAGAACCTTTGAATTTGTAGCTAAGTCAGACAAAAGTATTGATAGCCTGATTCTTGTGACTGCCATCTGAACTGAGGGAGTCTTGTGGGACTGAATTCTTAAATGTGTATTCTCTTATGCTCATTCTGGTAGTTAGTATCAGAATTGAATTCAATTGTAGGACTCCCAGTAGTTTCAGAAAATCAGATAATTGATTAACATGAGAAATAAAACCTCTCAGAACCATTAAACTAGCAAAAAAAATGCCACTTAATAACTTGGTGAATTGTCAGCCTATTTAGACTTTGAAAAAAATCCAAAAATTATGAAATTCATTATTAGGAAAGTGTTCTCTAGAGATAAGATTCAAGGTGGGACTGGACAATCTTGTTACTGAATAAATGAGGTACTCAAATCATCTCAGCAGTAGCCAGAGTTAATCTGAGATTTTCTAGGAGGGATTGGAGAACCTCTTTGGCCAGTGGTATGAATTAACATTATAAACAGAGGCGCACCATAAGGCTTTTGAGACTGTTACTCCATCTGAAACTTGGACAGTAGGTTGTAATATAGAGACAGAACAAGTTGAAAGCAGCCCTCAGTCTTCGAGGACTCTCTAGGCAGGAAGAGGCTGATGGAAGTGCTTACCTGCAAACGTTTGCTGTCCTCCAGGAAAGAGGTAGAGTTACTCTAATAGCAGAACCTTGGGTCTAATGGATGGATCTGCAGCAGAGGCTGATAGATATAGGAGCCCAGAGGATAAAGTCATCTAGATGATGGAACCCTAAGTAACAGATTACTTTTAGGCCTCAAATCCTGAAGGAACTTTTCCTGCTGGATTTAAAGCTTGGTTGATATTAATAATAGTTTTATACCTCCTTGTTTCCTTTTTAAATGGGGAGATACTTATTATGACTATAATCATGGTCCCGTCCTCTTACTTTTTGTAAACAAATAAGTTGTTTCTTATGTCACAGATAAAATCATGTGTGTGTGGTGATGGATTGTATGCAGTCTTACCCATACCTAATTCTGAAGATTCAAATGACAAAATTTGGGACCTTTAATCCAGTGTTAAATGAGATTTTGGATTTACACTGAACTTTTAAGAGTATAAGTATTTGGGGAAGTTGTATTGGGGTAGATGTATTTTGCATGTGGTATATATAAGAATTTTGGGTGATGGAGCAGTACCTCTACAAACTTTCTGTGCACATTGTAATCTCTGAAACTTGTTATTATCATTCTTGGTGAATGACATTTGCTTTGTGGTTAAGGATATTGAGAGGAAATTACCCTGGATCATAAAGTTGAACCCTAAATGGCATCACTTGTATAATTATGAAATTGAGTGAGACTAATCTGATAAAGACACAGCGAGACATATACACAAACCCTCAGACATAGAGAAGTGGAGGAGACAATATGACTATGAATGCTTATATCAAAGTTATATGGTTACAAGCCGAAACACATGGAGCAGGGAGGATTTGGAAAGGATAAGAAATGGATTCTCCTCCCAGGGTTTTTTAAGCAAGAGCAACAATGAACACATTTTGACTTTAAACTTCTTACCTCTGAAAGTGAAGGAATAAATTTCTGTTGTTTCAAGCCAATCAGCTTTGTGGTAATTTATTACAGCAGCCACAGAAAATTAACACCTTAATTAAATTTAATTTTACCTCCAAAATAAAGGCTGGCATTTATTAATACATAGAACTAAATGGAAAATTCAAATAAATGTCTTTTCCCTTTCCCCTATCTTTATTAGTGCCATTTATTTATACCCTAATTGCAGCTTATCAAGTGATAATATGTTAAAAGATGCTGTGGAAGTGTAGAGGATTTTGTATATATACTTATGTTTTCCCTCCTAAGTTGAGAATAAGAATAGAAATACTGAAAGTATAATAGAATTTGAACTAACATTTTCATAATAACACTCCAAAATTAAAACCTCTCATACTAGCAAAAATAATCTTTAAGAAGCTAGAAATATAATCCTTTGTATTTGATTCTCAATTTTCACATTATACTTTTCACCCTAATTATCAAGCCAATCTTATTATTATAAGTATAATTACTTAAAATCAAGTCTGTTGGTTTATACTGAGGCAGCGAAGCACATACAGCAGTGTGCATTTTTTAAGTAGGACATGTAAAAAATATGAAATTTTTGACATCTAGACAATAATTCTTAAGTAATTTTAAAATAATGTTGTGGAAAATAACAAAATTGTTAGGCTCTCTCAAACTATGAATGCCATTTGGGGATATACACCCTCCATACATACACACACACATGCAAACACATTAAAAAATCTTTGCCTTTCCCAGATTTTGCAGGAATGCTCATTTTTCCCGGGTAATTTGCATTTTAGAACATAGCTGTACCGTAACACAGGAATGTGGCTTCATTGTTTCAATGGTTAAGGTTGCTGTGGATGAGACACAGAATTGAGAGTTTTTCAATCAATCTTTCGTAGAATTCTCAGTTTCAGGAGTCACTAGGTGCTTGCATACAGATCCTGCCTGGAAACATATGATTTTGAACTTTGTGTGATACCCAGTGATAGAGTTCAAGGTAATAGGCAACACCTTTAACAACTAACTCCATTAGCATCCTTCCATCCCACATAGCAGTGCAGAGTAGGATGCTATATTCCTTTGGTTGAGTCTTTTGAGCATGTTCTCAGGTCTTGACATTGGATTGGGGAAGGTGTGCAGTTGGGGAACATGAAAACTGATGAGTTTTCTACTGAGAAAAAGGACAATAAAGCGATGTCATCATCTCTGTACTGAGTTACATCCCTAAAGTTTCTCTTAAGTACCACCTAGTACATTACAGAAGAAACAAGTCCTACCTATATCATAGAAAATTAGAGGAAATATGGCATTCTTAAAGTCTAATTTTTGCATACTATGAGGTAATTCTTTTGCCACTTTGTTACTATTGTAAGTTTTGTGAAATATGAGCAAGTGTTGGTTGAAATAGTTAAGCTTTAATATTTTTTAATTTTTCTTTTAAAATTATGTACCAATCATTTTGTATTATCAATATCTATTTTTTGGCAAACATTTTTAAAGATCCAATATGGTGTTTTCTGAACATAAGGTGTGAAGTGGGAAGTATGATTGTAGGTGGGTATTGTATGGGTATTTTAAAAATGTTGATAATAAACAATTGTGATCTTCAGTATCATTTCAAAGTAACTGCACTAAAGGATTTGAGGAAAGAGGAAACACTATAGCAGCAGCAACAAGAAAACCTGTCATTACCTTGAAAGATAATTATCAATTTTCTTCATGCACTGATAATGCAAGTTTTCTTATCCCATTGTGTATAGTGTGTTGCAAAAAATTTCTAAATGAAGCAATATCTTCAACAAATTTGAAAGTATGTTCAACCACAATCAACGGTCCCTCAACAAGAAACAGTATTAGAAATAAGTTGTTGGAGTCTTCAAAAGAAATCAGTAAAGCTTTTATTTAAAAAGTTAATTGGGGGGCTGGAGCGATGGTTCAGCAGTTACAGTGCTTGCCTGGCATGCACAAGGACATGGGTTCAAACCCCTGCACCACAAGTATCAGAGCAGCGAAAGCCATGTGAAAAATTAAATACGGTTGATTCTCTCTTTACCTTTCTCTCACTGTCCCTCTATCCTTTAAAAAAATGTTTAAAAAATGTTTTTTAAAAAAGTTAATTGGGGCTGGAGAGGTGGCTCAACATTAAAGAGCTTGCCTTGCATGTTCATGGATCCGATTTCAAATCCTAGCACCGAATACACAGCTAAATGTTGGAAAAATAACAAACAGATGAAAAAATAAATAAAATTCACTCTTTCCTTCGCTCTTTAAAAAAAAGTTAATTGCATTTAATAATAAGGCTCAAGAAGCAAGTTATTCAGTAGTAGAAAATATTGTTCCAAAATAGAAAAGTCATATTATTGGTGAGAAAATAAAGATACCAGTATGTAAAATTTATAGAGATTAAATGTTATGTCAAGACTTATCATATAAATTGAAGGGCAACTCTCTAACAGTATACTGAAAAACTAAAAATATATCATTTTAAGGTGAAGAAATTTAAGGGGTAATAAATGGAAAAACAAGTTTCTCCTTTCAGATGGGTGAATAAACAAATTTCACTATTAAATATCAGGTTCCAAAATTTGGAAAAATTGTAAATATTGATGAAATCAATGAATGATGTTTTTCTGCTGCAAAGTACCAATTAAAACAAGAAAATGTACCAATATATTTAATATTTTATCTTTATATTGAGAAAATTCTGCCCAGGAAAAATGATGTTGGTTTCTTCACTGATATTATCACATCATTTTTGACTCCATGAGAAGATTTACCCATCATTATGAGATAAAATCTTGACATTGTCATAATACACTACTTTAATCACAGAGACAGCAGGTGTCAAAATGCTTGAAGGGGAAATGAAAACTAAAAGGTGTTGATACTGTTACAAAATCATTGACTGTATTAAAGAACTATTAGTTCTCTTGGAAATGCTCTGAAGTACTATAGAAATCTGGACAGAGAGCATATAAATCTTTTAATACATAGAGATCTGGATTTATGGTAGAGGACGAGTTCTCAGCAAAGTGTTTTGAAATGAAAAGTGATTTTCCTTAGTACACTTAAGGAGTCATTAATCCAAATTTTGTTCAATACTTTAACAATGATAAATGGCTGCCCAAACTAACCTAATTAGTAGGCACTGATTTTATCACTTGAACCAGTAGAACTAGTCTTTGCCAGATCTTCAAGTGTCAAGATTCTTATACTCAAAAGCAAAGTGAATACTTGAAAAAACTCATATTGGAAAAGGAGTATTTTAAATGTTCCCACTGTTGTTAGAGAACAAAAGAAAAATTTCAGAAAATCTCTGAATTCCACATTAATTAAAAGTGATATTAACTGCCTGCTATAAGAAAATTACTTTAGGAAAAATAGTACAAAATTATCTACTAATCTTAAGAGTATCTTAATAATAATAAGTCACTTATATAAATGTCTTAGTCCATTCAGGCTGCTATAACAAAATATAATGTATGCAGTGGTTTACAAACAACAACAAAAAAATATATTTCTCAGCGTTGGAGCCCGGAAAACACAATATTCAGGTATAAGTGCGTTTAGTTTCTGGTGATATGCAATTCCTCATGGATGAGGCCTTCGCACAGTATCTTGACATGGTAGAACGTGGAAGGCAGCTTTCTTCTGCCTCTTTTATGAGGGCACTAATCTCATTTATAAGGGCTTTGTCCTCATAACTTAATCACATCCCAAGGGCCTGACCTCCCCAAACCATCACATGGGTAATTAGGTTCAAATCAGGCATGGTGGTGGGGCATAAACATTGAGATTATTGCAATCAAGGAAAAGAATAACAATTCCTCGAAAACTAGAGAAAAAGATAGAAAATGGAAATGTACCATTGAAATAGCAGATGGTCTTTTACAAATAATGTTAATTCATGTTGTGTTTGTTAACTTCTCAACATTGTGTCCAAAAAGCTTAAAAACGACAACTTAGAGGAGAAAAAGTTTCTCTTGGCTTATGACTTCAAACACTTCATTCCACGGTCAGCCAACTCCAGTGATCTGAGCCTGAGGTGAGGGAGAACAGCACGGCAGAAGGGTATGATGGAGGAAAAATACTCAGCTCATGGCAAAAGAAGGAAAAGGAGAAGAAAAAAAGGGGAATGACTACAGAGAAGATAAGCCCTTGTGGGGCATGCCCCCGTGATCTATTCCTCCAACTCAGTCCCACTTCCTAGTAGTCAATTCAGCTATTAATTAGTCCATTTGCTGTATTAATTAACTAATGAGGTCAGAGCCCTAAATGTTGCCTAAAAGCCCCATATCTGAGTCTTGCTGTATTGGGGACCATGCTTCCAACACATGAGCTTTCTGGAGTATACTCCAATTCCAAACTATAACACATTTGGACAAAAAATATAGATAATTTTATCAGAGGCCTAAAATTTACAAAAATGATTAAATTGAATATTCCAAATTGAAAAGTGAAATCACAGAAATTAATATTCAATAGGTTCTAAGTGCATATTAAATAGCAGAAAAAAATGAAAGATATTTTAACAAAACATATCTAGTAGAAGTTCCAAGAAGAAAACATTTGAAAATATAGAAAAAGCTAAGATATATGGGAGAAAAATCCCATATTCAAGTAACTAGAGACTCAATAATGAAGAGAGAATGGGATAATCTCTAAAAGGCAGGAAAAGATTATTTAAAAAAAAATAAACTTTGGTATTAAGAAAAAGTGTTGGTTGACTCCAAAAATTCAGGATAAGTTTAGCCTTTAGAACTGATTCAAAGTAGTTTTGTATATTTATAAGCTATAGAAGGTAGATCATATAATCTTACCAAGAGAAGCAAGAAAAAAATTTGATGAAATTCACCAGTTATTAAATGACAGACTAGGAGTAGATAAGAGCTTACTTTATATGATAAAGGCATCTATCACAATCTTAAAAGCAAACATTCTATTTAGTGATGCTATATTATAAATTTTCTGTGTGAAACTAGGAATGAGATGAAGAAGCTTTCTAACACAATTATTCAATATTTCATTGAAGAGAATTTAGGGACAGAAGAAAACAAATAAAAAGCACATATGTGAGAAAGAATAAAATAACATCAATATTTCTACGATTTTAGATAGTACATAGTAAATTCAAAAGAATATTTAAAAAATACTTAGGATCATTATGCAACTTTAGAATTGTCAGCAGATTAAATGTTGATAAGCAGGAGTCAGTCGCTTTTTATTCATAAACATTTCAGAAACACAATTTGAAAATGGCATTTCTTTCAAAAGGAGAAAAATACTTAGGGACTTGTTGAGGATTTCTACAACAAGGAAAATATATTAATGATATGAAATAAGGGAGTTAAATCAATGGAGATGACTTTATATGATAAGCTTGTCACTTTCACTGAAAGAAAACTGTGAATTCAATGCAATCTCAGTAAAATTATCAGCATTGTGTAACTTGTCACACTTGTTTCAATTCATGTAGAAATGATAGAACCAAAAATGAACATAATTTTGTGGAACAGAATATAGTTGGAGGATATAATTGCCATCAAGATTTCTAGTAAAGTCTTACCTGTTTAAACAGTTGCAATTATTCAATGACAGACAAATAGACTAATACTGTAGAATAAATAGCATAGAACCTAACCTAACTTATGACAAAGATACATTTGTAATATAGTATGGAAGTTCCTTTTCAACAGGTGATGCTCAGTGATATATCTTCATATGAAACTATCAACTCATTTACCTTACATCACACACAAAATGTATTCCAGATGCATTTAAATCTACATGAATAATAAAAAAAATTTTAGAATAAAATGTATAATATCTTTATGTCTTTGGCATAGGCAAATAATTTTTAAATTAGCAATAAAAAATTCTAATGGTAAAGAAAAAGGTTGACAATTGAATGCCATTAATATTAGAAAATTTGGTTCATCAAAAGAAACCATTATAAGAGAAAGGGGACAATTCATACAATAATAAAAGATATATTTATATACAACAAAGGAGGTACTTACAGAATAAGAAAGTAAATTTTAAATTTTATTTTAATAAATATATTTAAGAATTCATACATGCTGAGGTAATTGATAGGTTAGACATCTAACATACTAATTCTGCTTATATTCTAATATCCACAAATGAGAGAAAACATTTCGCCCTTGAGTCTCTGAGTTTGGGATACTTAGCAAAATTTTTTCCATCTCCATCCACATGGCTGCAAATGCCATAATGTTGTTTTCTCTAATAGCTGAATAGTACTCCATTGTATATATGTCCCAAAGTTTTTGGATCCATTCATCAAGTGAGGGGCATCTGGGTTGGTTCCATAATTTAGCTACAGTAAATTGAGCTGCTATAAACATTGATGAAGCAGTATCTCTATAGTAAGCCGATTCTAGCTCTTTTGGGAAGATACCCAGGAGTGGGATAGCTGGGTCAAAAGGCAGTTCCAGCCCTAATTTTTTGAGGAGTCTCCCATACTGCTTTCCAGAGTGGCTGTACCAGTTTGCAGTCCCACCAGCAATGTAATAGTGTTCCTCTTTTCCCATAGCCCCTCTAGAACCTCTCATTGTTTGTATTCTTCATTTTTGCCACTCTGACCGGAGTGAGGTGAAACCTCAGTGAAGTCTTAGTTTGCATTTCTCTCATTGCCAGTGATGTAGAGCACTTTCTCATATGTTTATGGGCTTTTTGGACTTCCTCCTTTGAGAAGCTTCTTTTTAGTTCCATAGCCCATTTATTAATTGGGTTATTAGTGGTTTTGTTATTTAACTTTTTGAGTTCTTTATATATTCTGGATATTATCCCTCTGTCCAAGGTGTAGCAAGCAAAAATTGTCTCCCATTCTGTAGGTTCTCTCTTGAGACTCTTGACTAAATCCTTAGCTATCAATTACCTCAGCATGTATGAATTCTTCCATGATCATGGGGAACTGTGCTTAGGTTCCTGGGTGTCGTAGGGAGAGGATTAGGGAGGGGGGAAGGGAATAGAAAGGACATCAAGGTGACCAGAGGGAGGTAGTATGGGGGAATTTCACCTGAGGGGAACCTCTATTTCCACAAGAAGTCCAATTAACTTGGGTCTTAAGTAAAGTGAAATATGGAATCACGGGGAACCCAAAAGAGGAAACCATGGTCTGACACCAATATTGGCTTGTTCTGTCATTACACTTTTGTTCTTGATTGTATGATGATGAACCCCTCCTGTTGTAAGATCATGTTTATTGAATAAAATTTTAAAAAATAAATATATTTAAATAAATTTATTTTAAAAAATAAGACATCACAATTTTTATAAAATCAATAAAGTCTGAAGTTTACAAAAGGATGATATCCAAGATTTGGTGAGGATATTGAGCAAAAGGAAAGACCGTTCACTACTAATTGGAATGCACACTGGTACAATGTCTTTAGAAGATACTTTTATAATATTTATTAAAACTGAGTTTCTGATTCTTTATGAAGTATTAAATTAGACCAAGATTACTCATGGCAATTTTTCCAAATATTTCAATTAAGGCAAATATCCATCAACAATAGAACTGTGAACTATGGCTCTATGAAACAACATAAGGAATCTCATAGACATAATAGTGAGTGAAAGATCTAGATACAAAATAACATGATTTCATTTGTGTAGAGCCCCACCAAAAGCAAGACAAATTTACAAAGCCAGAAATTGAAACAGTAATTTCTTTTGAGAGGAATTAATATCTGTGAGTGGACAAAACTGAGACTTCCATGAAGATAGTAATACTCTATCTATATCTTCACCTGGATTGTTGCTATGTGGATATGCTATTATTGAACTACACAGTTTATCAGTATAAGTTTAGTAGAATAAATTAGGTTCAAATAAGTTGCAAAAAGTATTTTGCTTATGCACTAAATTCTTGTAGTATGATGATTATTGGACTGTCTTTTTCACTGATTTGTGAGACAATGTACAGATGCTGAATTATTTTATTCATTTTATTTTTACAATAAGTTTGAAATCAGTGCTTTGTAGCAAGGACAAAAACATTGATGTTTTACTGTGGTGATATTTTCAAATTACAACTCATTGAATTAATAGAGTTTTTCTAGCTAATGATAGAATGTGTTACCATTTGTCTTTATTTTTAATGTTCCTTAATGGTGTTATAAAAATTTTATAGAGTGTTTTCTTATTTCTTCTGTGTTTATTTCTTAATATTCCCCCTTTTCATTTGATAGATGGGTTTTTTAAATTGATATTTCTAAGTATGTTTTTCCTTGAACTATGAGAAAATTATTTTTTTCAAATTAATCTGCTAAGAAGCTACCTGAACACATTCACCTATAGCATTAAGTCATTTGGTAGTTTTTTTCTCTTTTTTTGTATTTCTAGATATTCAATTTTGTCACTGGGAAAATGCTATAGTGTTCTTTCTCTTTACAAGTTATTGACATCCAATTTCTTCTTTTTTATGTCACAGGGTAATCTGCTTATAAGAACAGCACATTGCTTTTTGGAGCCTGATTAGGCACCCAATATGGTTGTTCAGAATCTGAAGGCCAGGATAATAGAATGGTTGACTGAAAATAATTAAAGTTTATCTCCTATGGATTTCTTATAAAGCATTATGTGGGGGTTGGAGCTGTGGCTCAGTGGTTACACACTTGCCTGGCAGGTGAGAGGATGCAGGTTTGAACCCCAGCACCACGTACACAACAAAGTGTCAAAGTAATTAAAGCCACATGAAAAACTAAATAAAATTGATGCTTTCTCTCTCTTTTTCTCTCTCACTGTCCCTCTCTTGCTTTAAAATAAATTTTAAAAAAATTATTTAAAAAAGCATTATATGGCAAAGAAGAGGGATGAGGAGAATTACAACCACTACCCCTTCTATAACATTTAGCATAAGTAATCATTACAGAAGTGCATATGAGCACTAGAGTAATCTATATCAGAATTGGTGGAATATACCTGTAATTCGAGTTACTGAGGCAGGAGGTTCTAAAGTTTGAGGCTAGCCAGGACTACTTGGAGAGATCCCATCCAAAACTAAAAATTTAAAAGTCCTGGGGATACGTCTCAGGGGTAGAGCAATCCTGGGTTCAATCTCAGTACCGCAAATAAATGAATAAATAAAATAAAGCTAAAGAAATCTACATCAGAATTTCTGAGCTAGTAGAGCACCATCTTAGAAAAATGAAGTCTGAAAACAAAATAGTGTTTTTCTAGGTCTCAGGAGTAATCACTCAAAGCATCAGATTTCCTGTCTCCCATGGTGGCACTCAGATAAAAGTTTTTACCAAGTCATTGAATAATTAAACACAATTCAGTATGAGTTAAATGCATGCATTTGACAAAAAATGAGATTGTAATTATTTTTGAAATAATTTTGATGAACTCTTTTCATAGTAATGTAAACATTAGCAGTCAATATGCACATAATAGAATCTTAGATATGCAAAACTATTTCATTTGCTACTTTTTGAATGTCTATTGAAAATATTTGACAATTCATTACTACAGAAGTCCAAAGTTTGCTTCTTATACAGAGCCTTTTCTTGGACTTCTTCACAAAAAGAAAAGGAAAGAAGAGACAAAAAAATTTATAAATGGGAAAATTGCTTTTCAAAATGCCTTACATTTAGTTACAGACACATGTCATTTTGACACTTGTATCTTTGCTTTCTTATTGCTCTTTCTTCTTTTAATATCAAATTCTATAAAGGATGGGATGGGCTCACTAAAATGATCATTAGGTCTTCAACATTGGTGATTAACTTTTCCAACTTGTTTTTCAAGAATAGAAAAACAAGGGCAGGAGCGGTGGCTCAGCAGTTTCGGCACTTGCCTGGCAAGCACGAGGACCCGGGTTCAAACCCCAGCACCATGTACACAACTAAGTGTTGGAGCAACTAAGGCCAAGTGAAAAACTAAATAAAGTTGTTTCTCTCTTTCTCTGTCTCTCTCACTGTCCCTCTTTCTTAAAAAAAAAAAAAAAGAATAGAAAAACAAAATTACAGTTATACTTTGGACTACAGGTTTTATATATCAAAAACATAAAAAAATATAGTCAGATTACTATTATTATGCATGTTAGCCATTTTTGAAAGTAACACAACTGTTGAACCTATAATAGAAGTAATGGCTAATTATAATTGTCATAATTTCCTGTAATTGGAGACCAAGAATTGCTTATTTTCATAAAATAGTTAAATTGTTAAAAATCCCTGTTCCCTAATCAATATATCTTTATGTTTTTGTACTTGAGAAGGCAGATACTTCAATTTCTCTAAGAAATTCTCTCATCTTCCTTCTTTTAATTTTTGGACCTGGGAACAAGTTTAGTATTAATTAAAAAGAATGTACATACACTGACATTTGACAAACACTGGATCAATGCCACTATAAGATCCACATAACATAGGCTGTTGTTCATTTCATTTTGACTCAAAAACTTTCTTTAGTGGATGACTTAGTAGTTAAAATGGTTAATTGGTATGTGCCTGTTTTAATTGTCTTGAAACTTAAATATCTGAGAGCGAAATAAATTAAAGAAGATTCATGAAAACAATTAATTGAAGGGAGTGGTGGTAGAGACTGTGACAAACCAAAGAAGAAATAATCTGTATTAAGTATCACTCACCATGGATACAGCAAGAGCAAGCAAATAATTGCTACATATTTTAGTTTTAAGAGAAGCCAATGATATAGATTTTTTACTTAGATTTGAAATCTCTGTAAAAAAAAATAAATGGGAAAAAATGAAGTACATCAATAAACTAGATCCAAACCTTAAGTTTCCAGTGGGATTTGAGAAATTAAAAAATATTTATCAAATAGCCACTCTGATTCAAGGTGTGTATATTTATCATCTTAAGACATATAGAACATCTTTGTAAGCTCATCCTACTGGGTTATATCTTAATCCATTAGTGGACAAAGGTTGTTGTAAAAGCTACACTCAGTAGGCCACTAGTTTGGTCATGAAAGAATGAAGGCAGAGGCCTAAATACTACTGTGCTGCTCATCTCACAAGGAAAGAGAACAAACATTGTCACCTTGGTCATTTATTTCTTTTTTTTTTATTATTAGAAGTATATAGAGATACAATTGAGGGGGAAACATTATCAAACCAACAGTAATCAATGTATATATACTTTGTTATCCAGGGGTAATGCCAAAACATGGATGACCACCTTGGGTTTCACCTGTTGCAGTTTCCCCCAGAAGAACTCATGCATTAAATGGGTATCTAGTGGAGGAATGACATCGGCATATTCCTACTCTCTAGTCTCCTATAAGTTCTTCATACACCCTCCCCCCTCCCCATCTTCCTCCCTATAACTTCAAGTATCCTAGGGAGCCATCCCCCTATTAATCTGAGAGTCATTCAATTTGAAGTATTGTTAGTTAGCCATCTGCCCTACTGCTTCCCCAAATATTCTAGCATCCACAGATGAGAGAAACCATTTGGCCCTTGAGTCTTTGAGATTGGGATACTTCACTAAGCATAATTCTTTCCATCTCTTGTGATGACAAAACTTCTTCCTACGTCATATAGCACCAGTCATGTCTTCTGGGGCCTTTAAGAATTTCCTCTGAAGAAGGCCTAATAGAAATTACTTGTCCCAAGGAGATGTGTCAGTTGATTCTATGGCTTCCAGTGGGAGAGGCCTGCCATGTGAGACACACCTAAGCTTCATGGTAGAGAGCAATATTCCATATGTGGCTTCCAGTCTCTGATCTAATAGAGTGAATGAGGCCAGTATGAAACCAAATATGATATTAATATTTTCTAGCTTGCAACTATATTTTCATCTTTTTTTAAAGCTCCAAAGAAAGCAGAGACTTACCCTAAAATATGTATATTTCCAGAAATTGTTGTATACTAAAAAGCACCACTCTGCAACCTAATAAATGAAGCACGTTTTTATTTGCTACATTGTCATATTTGTTAGAGCCAGTGGTGGTATATATGACAGAATTATTTCACATATATAATAAGAGACAAAAATTACACACTTTTATAAGTACTTGAACACTACATAGAAAGAAAGGAGAAATAAATATGAGCAATATTGGTTTAAAAAAACAGTCGGGCTCTAGCAACTATTTCAAAAGGCTAGAAACCTTACTTTTTATTTATTTCAATCCCCTTAGCTATCGTGAATTATTTAAATGATATATATTTATACTGTACAGAAACCATTTGTGTGTTTGTCCAGGGGCAAATTATAGAACAATGTATTTCACATCGAAGTCTATTTTTGATGTTCTATTTTTCACACTAAAAATCTTGAAGCAGCATGGGTCAATGGGCTGAAACTTGTGTCAGTCCTTTTTATTGCAACATAAAATTTGGAATCTTTCTCAGGAGTAGGCAAAGGCAAGTAATCTATTATAGTATGCACAAAAGATTTTGCTTTTTCCTACAATTCTTTTATTCCCATTTTCAACATATATCATTACATTTTTTATGCTGTAGCCAAATAATACCTAACCTGTGTATGAATGTGTGTGGGTGTGTATTAGAACATGTGCATGTCTGTGCATCCCGAGGGACATGGGGACTAAGATCAGGGGGAGGAACATGGTTTACGCTAGTGGTTAAGAGAAGCAGTTCTGTAGTAAAGTGGGTAACTTGAATCCTAGCTGTACCACTTACTACCTGAGTGACTTTAAAGATGTTCTTTAACTCTTCAAGGTTTGGTTTCCTCACTTACATGGGATAAAAATAAAAATTTCTATTCCATAGCATTTCTTCTACAATCAAACCAGGTGATCCATGTGAAATACTAGCTACTTTCTTCTTGTTAACTCCTCTTTTTTCAATTACCATTCAATACAGATTTAAATACGGGTCATTAGCTTTATTAAGACACAGTTAAAATTTCATTGTCAGATCTTAGCTCTGAAATTTACTGTTATCTCAGGCAAGTTAACCACTCTGAGCCTCAGTTAGTCATTTGCAAGAGAATGTATCTCATTGTAGGACAAATGAAATTAAATATATTAAATATTTAGAACTGGGTGGCATATATAAGTTCCCAGGAAATATTTGCTAGTATTATAATTGTTTGCTTCCCTCAAATTAGAGAATCAATGAATAAAGATTCAGCATTTTGTTTAATTTCCCTTTTTTGTCTTCTATGATCCTTTCTAGTTTCAAAGAAATCTCTTATATAAGACTTAATTTCTAAATTATATGTACATCACAGTATTTGAAATTTCTTTGTCTTTATTTTCTACCTGAAGGCAAAAAAAAAAAGGCTTTTTGTATCATCTGATGAAGGGTGGTGGTATTACTGCTTCCCCTCTGGTGCCCTCAGCCAGGGACACACTGAACAGAAAAGACACCTGAGTTGAAATTCATATAAGACCATGGTTGTCAGCAAGGGCTAATAAAACATAAATCACAAAAGAGACCATTTGATAGTTATTGCACTTGTCAAATCAAACAGCCTGTTGCTTGAGTAGTATGACTCAATGGGAAGCCCTAGCTGTAAACCCCGATATTTACCTGACCTGTGGGATGCCTGAACCCATGAACAGGAGCTGCACTCCACACATAGGAAGTCGCTGGACAGCACTGTTGAGCGCACTCAGTGGTTCTCAACTGGGAAGGAGTCCAAGAAATGAGTCATGTGTAAGGACACAAAGGTTGCTCTTAGTATAAGAAGTATTTGCTTATATTTATCTATCCTAATACAAAACAAATTGATCTTTAATAGTAATAGTCCTAAAGCCCATTGGGAAATTATATTTCAGTCTCCAGATTTTTACTTTTTACTATTCCCATGCATTTTATGGATCTTACTTCGCCATTACAACTTTCATAAATAAGAGTATATGATATTTGGGATGTTTACATAAATTAAATGATTATTGTGATGGCATTTTTATTGCCCTCTCAACCATACTCAAGAGTGCTAAATGGAACAGCAACTAATATTTACTTTTAGCCTTTTATTAAGTGAGAGGAGGGGGAAAGAAACACAGTTGTGTAAAGTTAAACCTTATCATGTTGTGCAATTTTACTTTATTTCTCAGAACAGTCCTTTACTAATATTTACATGAGTCACTATTGTTTCACATTGCATATTGCCCTAACAAGTACTTAAGAGGATCCTTTCGTATTCCATGTGATGTACACTTTAATTCAAATTGAAATGTTTTTTCAGATTATTAGCAACTTGTGCCTGTCTGTGATGCAGTTGGTAATTTCAATGATTTTGAATTGTGTCTCTACATATTGTTAAGTATTGATATGTTTGTTCTATCACTTATATGTTTTCCAACAAAAGTACATGGGCAATTAGCATATTTTCTGGAAAATGAATTAACTAGGGCAGTGTTTCCTTCTATTTTCTTTCATAGTATTCCTCTTGTATCCTAAACACTTATGCAAATATTGAATAAAATTACTTACAGATTATATCTCTACTAATGAGTGAAAGAAACAGATGATTGCAACTGTTAAGGTATCCCTGTTTCTTGGCAGAAGCAAAATGACATTTCTTTTGTCCCCATCCTCCATATTCCCTGCCCTTTTAGGCAAACTTCTTCATAGATATGTCTCATTTTCTTCACAATTATATGGAAATAATACTCCTTCTCAGGTTTGACCAGAATCTAAAAGGAGATGATGTGTATGAAATACTTGACACAGGATAGAGCTGGACAAATTTAATTCTCCTCCTCCTTTCCTTCTGTATTGAATCTAGTAATTAACAGTCATAAGTGGTTTCTTAACTATAAATTTAATTTGAGATGCAATTACAAGGATATGTTGTCTTCTGAAAGAGAAATGGCTACTTGATGAAGGTGATCCTTACTGGAATGAATAGAAATGAATAGAAGATTAGAGATTTTAAAGCAGAGAGTATAATATCAGCACATAGGTTCTTATAGGGACACAGTGCCTGGCATTTAGGGGTTGTTATGCACAAATACATCAAAGCTTATTAGTAGATTTTAGAAATGCTATCAAGTAAAAATAATTACAGTTGTTAAGAGAAAAAGGAGAGATGATTGCTTTCTGATTGTAGATTTGATTAACAAAATAGAGTTTAAAACAGCACTGGCAAACATTAAAAGTACTCAATCTTTTACAGAAGTTATTCTGCTTTTGAGATAGTTGTGGACACATGTCATTCAGGAACACATGCTCAGTGTGAGTAAACTGAAAGAAGGAAACATGTACTTATATCAATTAAGAATAGTTAGGAGGTCCACTGTCCATTCTCAAGTTCAGCCAAACGGCCTGATAGTGAGACAGTACTTCAAATCATGTGTGTTCCAAAAGGAACCACAATATTTAAAACTATGATTACATAGAAAAAGAAGAGAAATATGGAATATAAGTTAGAATGGTAGAAATTTGGGGAGGGTATTTATGATAAAACACAGAATTTGGAATATAATAAAAGCATTGTGCTTTCTTTTATATTACATCAGATCTCCCCTCTCTTTTCCTCTCCTTTCTTTTCTCCCTCTTTTTCTCTCTCCTATAAAACCATCATATTAAATTTGAAAGACTCAGGCATCTGTGTGAATATGTTTGAAATGAAAATAGTAAAATCTATTTGGAAGAGAAAATCTTCCAAATCTGGGAAATGAACTGCTTTCAACCTACTAAAACACAGAATGGGGAGTACCCTAACCAGTGACAAACTGAGTAATAGGTCACTTTTCCTCCCCCATGAAGTGAAAATTTTTCTTCAAAGATGCAGGCCAAAGCCAGCCTTTGCTAAGAGGAGAGCAGTAAGGCCTTCTGCAGGTCAATCATCCTGAGCTGACCTAAATTGTCCTCCATGCTCCCTTCACAAATGCAGAGATAAAATGACAGCATTTCTTTTCATTTATAACAGCCAACGGAGTTTGAAAATACTGAGTTTGAGAAGACATGAAGAGGGAGGGAAGGCAGCTTTTTATTCACAGCATAAACGCTGCCTATTCAGCTGTGACAAGCCCGGGAAGCTTGAGGTTGTGATGAGAGGACAATCACAGGGGTGCCTATTAAATTCAGCTTCAGCTCCTGATTCAGTTTTATCACTTGCTAAACAAAGCTTGGATTTCAACAACTTAATGTTCATGAGTTGGGACTAAGTTTCTTCTACTCAATTGAGCTGGGTCAGTTTGTGACCAGTCTAAGTAAAATCCATAAATATGATTGTGAAATCTGTCATGTTCATGCAGAATCACCGTGGGCCATGCTCTGCTATCTCTAGCATGGACAATTAGATTCACATATTGGGAAGTTCTGGATAGTTTTGTTTCTAACACACTCAGTGTATTTTGGTTCCTATTCTCATTCATACTGCCCTTGATTGAAACTGGACTTGAACAGAAGTCTCCTGTGCTACCTCAGAGCTGCAAAGGCTAGGCTAGTCACAGTTTATTAATGGAGACAGTAATACATAATGAAATGCCATTAATTCAGATGTGTAATATTGGTTTCTAATTTGAGGCATCACATGTAATTATCAGTAGATTAGTTACTCAGATTCATAGCCTGGGCACTATGGGGAAAATGTGCCTATTTCTACTACCTGAACTGTCAGAACATAGAATGATGTCTATTTCTTATGAGGGCAACTAGGAAATCTCTGAAGCCTTCACATCGTTATAGATTTATGGCTCAGTCCATAAAGAGAGCTCAGGAAAATCAGCTCTACTGCTTGTTATTTCTGCGCAGTTCTCATCCCAGACTGCTTGCAAAGAGTTTCATCTTAGGAAACATATTTTATTTCTGTGCACGTTAGAGCTATTATCCTGGTGGATTTGGGGTAAAGGGCATTAAAACATGGCAGCCATAATTCTAAAGCTCTGACTTGTGAAATTTTAAAGGAGTTCACTATTTGATCAAACTTCTAGTGGGCACTCTGCTTACAGGGCACCATTTCCTAACCTCTGACTCCACGTTTGCTTAGTTAATGTGTAGTGTTTGCACCCTAGAGCTATCTTGCTCCCATCCACATCTATTGTACAGGACCTGTTTCCAAAAGTGCTTTCACATTCTTGGAAATTACAGTTCCAGATGTATTGAAGTTTCGACTACACATTCTTAAAGACTGGCCTCTTAACAAAGAACTATAAGTGTTGTTAGAAAACACTGGATGTCTTGGCTTCAAAGTCAGTTAGCAGAGAAGCATGAGGATGTCAGGTAAATATAATCAAGTCATTTGTAGAAAATGTAAGAAGAGAAAGAGGGAGGGTAATGAAGTGTGGAAGCGGCAAGGCTGTTTCCCAGTCTATTTAGCTAGATTGTCTTTCTCTAATTGTTTTTCTCCCTGGAGATTAAGAGAGAGAGAGAGAATAATTCAATATTATAAAGCTAAGCTTTATTTTTGCTGCTTTCAATTCTTTCACACAGTAATGTGAATAGGATCATGGGAACAACCAATAGTAATTCCACAGTTTAAAATGTGTCAGCAATTCCAGTATGGACAGTCTTGGAGATTTCTGTTTCAAAAGTAAAATATTTGCTTTAGAGTAAAATTGGCATAAGTATTCTCAACTCAAAAACAATTTATCTCACTATTTAAAAAATATTCTTCAAAAAAGTGGTCTTTGTCACTTTTCCTCTGAAGATTTAATTTTTATCTTACATGAATACTAAGGTTGTGAAGACTCAACATTAAGGTTCATCTTACTAGTTATTGAATATTTAATTATAAAAAATATAATCTCCTGAAACTCAAGAGGTTCTTTCTACTGTCAAGGCTCAGAAAATAATATCCCAAAGCTGGATGCTTTGGCATGCTGAGTACTTTAAACTAAAAAGTACTGGAAGGTCTCAGAGGCAGCCTCAGAAGCAGAGTCTTTCTGTGACCTTCTCTTGCCCTCCTGCCACCCTTCTGTCTCCCTCACAGGAGTCATAGAAATCACGATTTCTCTTCCCAAAGGCAGGTCAAAGAGACTAAAACCACTCAACTCCAAAGCAAGCCATAAAACCTAGAAAGGTCACTCTTTCCCTTCTCCCTTAAATACCTCTTTTCAGAGGTGCCCTGCTCCTTATGCAGGAGGAAGAAGTGCTACCCACAGAGGTCAAGAAGATTCTGAACCTCTCCTCCAAATCAAGTATGATTAGATCACACTTTTATCCACTCACTGTTCTACTCAGCTGTCCATCTTCACCAAACCTAAGCATAACACTAGTTTCCCCTGAGTCTTTGGGCCTTCCTTTCTGAAGACTTCCATGTCACATAAACTTGTTCTGTATATTTGTTATGCTTTTTTCTTGCTGTATCATTTTTGTAATGAATGTTGGCTTTGACCCTTACGCTGGATGAGGAGAGATATCACATTTTCTGCCTAACGATCATGGTTAGTCTAGCTGAATGTCAGTCATCTATGAAAATGAGCGATAAGCATTTTGTGTGTAAATTTAATACTTAACAAATTCTTAAACTTCATATAAGTTAATACTTTGCTTCTTTCATTTTCAAAAATAAACTGTGCAAAAATGATAGACTTTCTATTTAACTTTCAGAGGCATACACTATTAAAGAGGAAAACAATTACTATAAGCAATAAAAAAGAAAGATATTTAAACAATGACCTAGAAAGAGGCTCATGGCTTGTGGAAAGATGGAAGAAATCTGTGGAATCCTAACATTGATTTGATAGGTTTTATGCAAATGCATGCATTTATATAAATATTCAATTGTAAGAATATGTATACATATGATATTCATGTATACTTATTTTTTCTGATAAAATCATGCTAATTGTCAGTCAACTTAAACAATTCCATTTAGTGGTTTGTGACCTATTAATATGCGACTATATTTTAGCGGAACTACTCTAGAACTTCTTAGTGCCTAGTACTTATACTGAAGTACCTAGAATTTTTAATAAAACCTAATATAATCTAAAATGTTATTTCAAATATATGCTTCATAGCCAAGTATTCATTTTATGCAAAGAAGAAAAATGGTGAGGATAAGAACTTATTAGCAGTATGTTGACAAAGTTTCAGTGAACAATAAGTCATGAAGATAAACTTTCACAAGATAATTTAAGTTAATGTGTAAAACAATTACTAGAAAAGAAGAAATCTTTGTCTTAGTCCTAACAATAGAGCATTGAGCAACTGACTTTTTGACTCCCATAATACATACCGATATTAATTTCTTCTAATCCCATTTTGGGCTAACAGAAATTCAAATAAAAGACTAATTTTAATTAAGTTCGCTTTTCTAGAAATGTTAAGGGAATTTTTAATCATTTTGATTATAAATTCTAATGAAGGTTGGGATTTAAATTTTATTTTTTTCTTCTTCACATAATTTTTATTTTGTTATTTCTTTCTTCCTCTTTAACCAAAAGAAAACAAAAAAATTAAGTAATTTTTCTTTTTTCCCTTCTAGGATTATTGGCAATTTGTGACTGAATAGCAGAGAAATTCAGGTACAAAGGCATGATAGATCTGGAGACCAGGCTTTTAGTCCTTAAAAGGTTCAGGGACACCTTTGAGGTTAAGGGCACATGGAAAAGCCAATGGGGTGGCACCAGATGCCATTAGGAAAATAAGAAGAAAAGATGGAGGGACGGAGTAATGAATGAAGCTGAGCTAACTTGGACAAGTTACTTGACTGTTCTTCAGTTTCTACTTGTAAAATGGGGATAATAACAGAATCTAAATCACAATGTCATTATGAAGATGAAAATGATCATTTTAGAGTAATAATTATGAGCTATTATTTTTGTTATTTACATTCTCCTAGTCTTACCTTTGTTCTGAAAGCTGAAAAGTTTCCTCTGAGAACCAGACTCAACTCATAAATGATCATTGGCAGCACTGAAAAGTATGAAATCATAAGCTTTGCAAGAATAAACTGTAAGAGAAATTTAAAAAAAATTTAAAAACTGGCTTTTCTGGGAGCATCTTTGACCTAAGCATATGCTGTCTTCTGACAAGATGTATACACGTGAGGAATCTTCTTCAGTTGTGTATGCTACTTGGTACGTATTTGGTGCATCGTTCTATTTCTTCATTTGTTATATAGTCAGACCTCACATGCTTTATTTTATATGAGCATCTTAAGGAATATAACAATGTGATTAAAATATTCTTTTCTCTGAGTAAAACTTAATCTTTGCAACCATTTCAAACACTTTATTCTGTATATTGACATTTGGATAGTCCTTAGTTCATATTTTTACTCCTGTGTATATCAGAATTTTAAGCATTTCTGGCATTTATAAAGGCACAAAGGAGTGATTATACCCTATCAAATCAATAATCTTAGCATAACAGGTTATTTTAACTCCATCCCCCAGTTAAGCACTATTCTAAGCTCTCCAAGTATGAACCATAAAAAGTACTTTAAGGGGGCTGGAGCGGTGGCTCATCGGTTACAGCATTTGCCTGGCATGTGCGATTACGGCAGTTCAAACCCCAGCACGACGTACAGAACAAAGTCCGGGAGCAATGAAGGCCACATGAGAGACTAAATTGATTCTGTCTTTCTTTCTCTCTCTCTCTCTCACTGTCCCTCTCTCTTTAAAAAAAAAGTACATTAAGATTTCATCTGATGTTGCTTTTGCTTTTCAGTATATATCTCAAGCAGTTTAGATGCTTTTGACTGCTTGTACTACATTATATTTATTAATTACACTTACTTGCAGAAATCAAATATAATTCTCTAGGATTCTCATGTAGAGTAGTGCTTTGTATCTCCATAATTATTTTATTCTTTATTAAGAAACCATTGTATATATATATTTTTTTTTCTTTCTATTGTTAAGTTCAAAAAATACATGGTTCTCACAAAATATGTTGTTTCATATTTCCTATATTAAACTGCTTCCTGCATTATTCTCATGTAGTGTTTTTTCCAGTTCTTTTAACTCTTTAACGTTAAGAATACATTTTGTAATATACAATATATAAACTTAAACATATATACATTGATGCTAACCTAAACATATACGCATTGATGAAGCATTTACCTATTTTATACTCTCATCAACCAATACCTACATGTGTACAAGTTTTCAAGGTATCCACTGCTGCAGAAGAAACCCCAAACTTAGAAGCTCAAAACAACAAATTTTAAAATTTTCAGCTAGTTTTCATGGGTCAGGAATCTAGCAGCAAATTATCTGTGGAGTTGTGGCTCAGGGTCAGCCATTCTGTGGGCTCAGGCTGGTTGTCTGAAGGCTTGACTAGGTTGGAGAACCCACTTCTCAGCCCACTCACTTGGCTGTTGGAAGGAAGCCGCAGTTCCACAGCTTGCGGAGAGCTGTGCACTGCATGGCTGGCTCCCATAGGGGGACTGAGGCAGGAAAGACCAAAATGGAAGCCTAAGTGTCGGCAGTATAGCATTAGAAGTCACATGCCATCATTTATGCTACATTTTATTGGTCAGAAGGACCAAATTATGTGGAAGTGAAACTACACAAGGGTGTAAGCAGAGGAGGATTAAAGGTAAGTTGAAAGCTGGCATGAAAACTAAACTGCCAGATAGCAGCTATTTTTTCATTAACATTTTCTATTTCCTAATGAAGAAAACCTTTTCATTTAAGTATGTTTGTATTTGTTTCTATACATAAGTTTTATTGCAATATAATTCATATATTATAAGTTTACTCTTTTTGTTTTAGTCAACTTCTTAGTCACTGCAACTAAAAGACCTGGCAGGAAAAGTTTATTTGAGGGCTCATGGTTTCAGAGGACTCAGTCCATAGATGGTCAACTCCATTTTTCAGGGCCTGAGATGAGGCAGGAGGACATCAGGACAGATTGTGTGGTAGATGAAAGAAGCTGGGAACGGGAACGTGGCAACAGCAAGCAGAAATTTCCACTCAAGAAATACAAAATATCAGGGCTGGAGCAGTGGCTCGGCGGTTATGGTGCTAACTCAGCATGCGTGAGTACAGGGATTCAAACTCCAACACCTACGTACACAACTAAGTGTCAGAGCAAAGAAAAATTCAATAAAAATTAATTCTCTCTCTCCCTCCCTTTCTTTCTCCTTTCTCTCTCTCTTACCTCTCTCTCAGTCACCCCCATCTACCTACAGTCACCATCCAGTTAATCCCTATCTCTGAAATAACAATTTGATTAGGTCAAGATTCTCATAATCCAAACATTTCATCTCCAAGCTTCCTTGCATTGGCTCACACATAAGCTTTCAGGGGATGCTTCCCATCTAAACCATAACACTTTTAAAGTTCATTATTCAGTGTCTTTCATTTTCTGTGTTTTGGTATATTCAAAATTGTGTGGCTGTCCCCACTCTCTAATTTCAGAACATTTTATTGCCTAAAAAGAAAATGTATGCCAGTTAGCAGTCATTCCTCACTCCTTTATTCCCCCAGTCTCTGGCAATTACTATCCTACTTTCTGTATCTATGGTATGTCTACTTGTACTATTTCATATGAATGGAGTTATATAATATGTGACTTCTGGAGTTGATCTCTTTCACATAGCGTGATTTCAAGGTTCCTTCACCTTGCCACATTTATAAGCTTGCCATTCCTTTTCAAGGATTACTGCTATTTTATTGCAAAGATTTAACACATTTGGTTTATCCAATTTCAGTTGACCAATATTTGGATTATTCCTTTTCCCATATTATTAACAATACTTCTATGAACATGTATTAATGAGCTCATGTGTAGACATATTTTTCAGTGTTTTGGGGGTTACACACCTAGGAGTAAGTTATCTGGTTCAAGAAATAACTGTATGTTTACTATTGAGTAACTGCTAAAATGTTTTCTAAATTTGCTGTACCAATTTATGTTCTCAAAAACAATAAGATATCTAATTTTTTCATACTCTTATCAACATTTGCTATTGTCTTTTTAAAGTTTAGCCATCCTAGTGATGGGAAATGATATTTCATTGTAGTCTTGAATTGTATTTAACTTAACTTGTCCTTTTGTTAAATATGGGTAGACACTTTTTTTCAGAATAATATAAAGTCTGAATAAATGAAAGAAAGATAGAGAGAAAAAGAGGGTACATCCACTCTCATACTTATTATGCATTGGTCACTCAATAAAAAATCCTTAAAGATGAACATGATCTATATTCTAAGTTTCCAAGTAATCCTCATCAGATTGGTATTGATACTGAATGTATCTTCATTGTCTTAAATTAAAATAAGGAATACAAGACAAACACGGTTCCCATTATTCCTGCATTCTAAGTAAAAATCAGAGATGAAGCTCTTAGGGAGAGAAAAAAGCAAAACACATTCAATAAGAAATCCTCAAAGATGAACATGATCTATATTCTAAGTTTCCAAGTAATCCTCATCAGATTGGTATTGATACTGAATGTATCTTCATTGTCTTAAATTAAAATAAGGAATACAAAACAAACACAGTTCCCATTATTCCTGCATTCTAAGTAAAAATCAGAGATGAAGTTGTTAGGGAGGGAAAAAAGCAAAACGCACTCAATAAGAAATCCTCAAAGATGAACATAATCTATATTCTAAGTTTCCAAGTAGTTCTTGGAATGTGGGATTGGAATTTAGCCCCTGTATTGGCAGGAGTCCAAAGAGAGTTGGTATAGCTACAAGACTAGGCAATAGTTTGATATTCTAATCAATCATGTTGCAATAGTGGAGAAAAGAGCATAAGTTGAAAGAATCAGGAAACTATCTTAAGATCAAGAACTGGCCAACGGATTTCAAAACAAGAGCCTCTCTGTGACTACAGAGTGTGCAGCAAAGTTCTTGGCAGACAAGGAGGTCCACTGCTTAGATCTCCATTCACAAACTAGACTGTGCATTGCCAGGGCTTCTACAAGCTACGGCTCTCTAGCCAGTGCTTTCAGGACTTAACACAGTATCTGCCTGAAGCCTTGTTCTACCCAGGACACCCCTGGTTAACCACTGTGCAGGATACTAAGCCTGGCTGCTTCTGCCTCACTCAGGACTCCCCTTCTCTCAGTTGATGGATGGATCCAGATGTAGGATGGTGAAGGAATAGAAAGAACATACGTTTTGGAAACTGATAACATTTACCTTCCATGTGTCTTTGGTAAAGCAAAGAATTTCAGTACTTTGGACAGGTGCATTAGCATCTACAAAATTTTTTAGTAACATTACCTCTACTTCACAATGTTTCTGTAAAGATTAGAAAAAAAAGCTTGTGTAATTAATCAGCATACTGCACGGTAATTGGCACCTAAATATTGGTCCTTCTTCTTTAAGAAACAGGTAAACTCTTTCAGAAATTTGATCTGGATTTTTATGGATATATGTATTTATCTTATACTTTTAAAATTTATTTTTATCTTTTTAATTCATTGAATATATTTATATTACATATATATACATAATTTTTATGATTTCTCCATTTTTAAATGTCTGCATGGGTACCATTCAGCATCTCCAGGGTGCAAAGTGTACCATACTGTGTTTATTACTCCCCTTTTCTGTCCACATCCTATCTCCCTCTCACATCTCCCCATCTTCTCTCCCCCCACTACATGACCATACTTCTCCCAGTTAACAAACCAGTTCGTTTGTTAGCCCGAGTTTAAGGGAACTATTATAAAAACTTGAACTTCTCTTGCCATTTAATTTATTTTATTCTACCTCCCATGTATGAGAGAGAACATTCAACCTTTGAATTTAAAACATTCAACATTTGGCTAATTTCATTTAGCATAAATTTCTCCACTTCCATCCATTTATGAGCAAAGACTGTGAGTTCATTCTTTTTAATAGCTTAGTAGCACTCCACTGTGTGTGTGTGTGTATCTATAGATATTGATATAGATATATCACAGTTTCTTAATCCATTCATCCAATGATGGGCATCTGGGTTGATTCCATAATTTAGCTATTGTGAATTATGGTGCTATAAACATTGATGTAGCTGTGTCACTGTAATATGTCAATTTTATATCTTCTTGGAAAATACCAGGAGTGGGATAGTTGGGTCTGAGAATCAATAACCATTAAACTAATGCATTATCAATGTCATTAAATACAAAACCATTTGCACAGTTAAGGAAATAGTTAAGAACTTGAAGAGAGAACATACAAATGGGAGAAAAACATACCAACGACTCCTCTGACAGGGACTAATATCCAAAATATACAAAGAACTAAAAACACTTAATACCAAAAATGAAAAAAAAAACTAATCAATAAATGGGCAAAAAAACTAAACAGAAACTTCTCAACAGAAGGAATGCAAAAATTCAAAAAATATATGAAAAATGTTCATCATCTCTAACAATGAGATAAGTGAAAATCAAACCTACATTAAAATTTCACCTCACTCCAGTCAGAATGGCAAAGATGAAGAATACCAACAACAGCAAATTCTGGGGAGGAAGTGGGGAGAAAGGGACTCTTGTATAAATTTGGTGGGACTGCAGACTAGTTAGTACAAACACTCTGAAAAGCAGTATAGTGGCTCCTCAAAAAATTAGGGATGGAACCACCATATGGAATACACTTTTCTCAGTTTGTTTTAATTTTTTCATTAGCGCATAATATTTGTACATGACGGTGGGATCTGTTGTCACATATTCTTAGATGCGCACAGTACAGCAATATAATTTGGTCAATATCCCCACCCCAGCACACCCCTCTACACTCTACCCTCTACCTCCCCTGATTCCTTGCCTCTCTTCTGAGTCCTATATTTATCCAAAAAAAAAAAAAAAAAAAAAGCAAGGCAAGTACAGTGCAAATACAGTGTTATAATTCTTTTTTTTAATTTTTGAACAATCATACAAGTTTTTAACAAAATAATATAAAATTTGTATAGATTATGGATATTACAATTACCCCCAGGAGTGCCTCCCCAATTACCCACCCTTATCCCTCCCTTCCCCTTCCCACAATATCTCTAAAAAAGGATTATGTTGTTTAGCATACCATCTTATCTGGATTTAACACATGATAATAGACCAGCTTTCTCACTAGCCAGGGTCTAGTCCCAACCTCCACAGATGAGTGGAGACAATCGACCCTTAGTTCTCTGGATTAAGCTGATTTTATTCATCATAATTTCTTCCATAGTCATCTATTTACCTTCAAAGGCTGCAATATCATTGTTTCTAATTGCTGTGTAAAATTCCATGGTATAAATGTACCACAGTTTTTGGATCCATTCATCCAGTGAGGGACATC